>QANY01008056.1:2008-105711 GCA_003255025.1 Datisca glomerata
TTTATTTATTTATTTAATAATAATATTATTATTACTATTATATTATATTATAATATATAATATTATAAAAAAAATAAAAAAAATTTACATATATATATATATAGCAAGAGCTGCAACGCAGCTCTTGCTGCAACAGTGGAGCTTTCCTCTGTTGCACCATGTTTTGGGATTTTTTTTTGTTTTGTTTTGTTTTTTTTTTACATAATTTAGTTTTTTTTTACTTTATTCTTGCATTTTTAATCTCAACATTTTATATTTTCTATAATTTGACATCCTATGACTTATCTTTATTCTTTTACTTCCATTTTGTTGTAATTATTAACATTAATTTCCTTTACATGTTTATTTATTTAGCATTTTTGCATCGTCATGCTTATAATACGATTCTTGCATTATTCCCTTATTATTATAATTAATGTTCATGTATCCGCGGATTATAATTTTAATAATTTGGTTTAGATTTTGTTACTTCTATTATTTAATTTTCACTAAAAAAAGCACCGACGATGGACTTTGAGATTTTTGGGATACCAAACTTCTCAAACTACTGAGGTGAGGAGCTATTCTTGGGATACCGAGAATAGCTCTAATAATGCTTTGATTTAAAATGGATATGAGAATACAAAAAAAAAGTAATTTTTTTAATGGTCTTTGAGCCACCCATTAAAAGTAATTTATTTTGTTCATTTCTATGATACAAAATTCCTCAAATGGGACATTCAAAAATAAATCTCTTTAACATTTGCATTAAAATAAAAAAATGGATAGCATTTGATCAAATTTGGTAACCATTTTACAATGGGTGTTGTGGGGTGCTAATACCTTTCCCTCACACAAACGACTCCCGAACCAACTTTGAGTTTTCGTAGACCAAAAAAATTTTCATCTTAAAATTGGGTGACCAATCACACCCTAAAATGATTGGTGGCGACTCTAAATTTCTTTTTCCTAAAACAAAAATGAATTTTTTTAATTGCCGCTCCGCGTCGCACGCACGTTGCGACAGCTTGCCGACTCCACTGGGGAATCTAACAGTTGGTCTAAGCATCTTTAGATCAATAGAGAGTCAAGCCAAAATTTCATCATATGTTATCCTTTTGTATCGGTTCTTGCTTCGTTTATATGATTTATTATTTTTTTCGTAACTGTAGTCGTACATAATTTTTTTTACGATGTATATATATATATATATATATATTACATAATTTTTACGTTCACACATACACACTAGCCCTATACCAGGGGTTTCCCTTTAGGATTAGCGAGAATGAGTAGTGGAATGCCTTCATGGAATTGAGGTTCCCGTGCAGGCTCATGAAAGTTCTCACTCAGGTCGACCCTTTCGGGATACCATTTTGGGGCCCCTGTTACTCTATTTAGATAATAGTGTGGACAACCTGGGAGCCTATTAAGAGATTTGTAGATCCCAACCACACATGTATTATGTTTTTAGAGCCCACATCATGACCAATGTTAGATTTCTACTAAAATCATGATCAATTTCGTGCATGTATATATGTCTTGTGTCACTTAAACATGTCATCTCTTCATCGTTTCACTTCTAACTTCATCTTTGTGTTTTGCATACATGCATCATGCTGCGTGATGGGATTGTAAAGAAGTAATCAATTCATTCATATTTTAGAGACCATGACTCCCACTTCAAGTGTGATAGAAGATCAAGTTACGGTAGCCCAATGATCAGAGGAGTCGCAGAAACATAAAGGAGATTGTCTGAAAAAGGAAGATGTTGTTCTTCTACCATCAATCACTAAGACAGAGTTCCCACGCATTGACTTGGAAAGGTTGAAGAAGATGTGGGAGGATTTTTCATCAGAGCAGAAAAGCTTGTTTGTCGGAAAATATGGTCACATAGCTTATCTATTGTACATTGTAGTCAATGTCCCCATCCTGGAAGCTTTAATACATTTCCGGGACCCTCATTATAGATGTTTCACCTTCGGAATAATTGATCTTACTCCCACAATTGAATAATATCAAGCATTACTGAATGTCCCATTGCAAAATGCCGACAAAGTTTATAACTATGACAAAAAGCTCACGTTGAAGAGAGCTTTGTCTAAGCTCTTGGGCACTGTCCATGCTTCTGAGATTGAGAAAAGTTTGAAAATTAAAGGGGGGGAATGAGTGTGTGCCATTGGATTACCTCCTAGATCTCACCAAGAATTTCTTGAAGGAGGATAAAGGCATGACTCTTTACGCTCTGTGTATTTATGGAGCCGTGTTATTTCCAAAGATCCAAGGTTATATGGATGATAAAGTGATAAAAATGTTCCTTCAAGTCGAACATGGGGTTAACCCTATTATCTCAATTCTCGCTGAGACTATCTGTTCTTTGAATCACATCCAATTGTCTGGAAAAGGAAAGTTCATCGGCTCCTCAACTCTTTTGTGTATTTGGATTCTCAGCCATCTAAGATGTCCGCTAGATTTCAAGTATCCTCAAGTTAAGTTCTCAAGTCCATGGGTGAAGACGAGGATGCCTATTGCAGAATTTGGAATGCCCAAATGGAATCCGCAGTTTCCCAAAAAAGGGGCTTGACTCTCATACCTATCCAAGTTGAAAGATGAGAATGTTATTTGGAAAGCCCATTGGATGCCGTTAACACCAATGATCTACAGATGTGGTGATTTTCAATGGGTTCCGCTCCCGGGACCATGGGGTTGTACTAGTTATGCTCCGCTAATGGCACTCCGTCAATTATACATGAGACAGTTTGTCCCCACCACGCATGCATTGAAGGATATTGAGGTTAGTTATGATTCTCAAGAAATTGAACTAAAACTACAGCAGCTGATTGGAGCTTGGAAAATAACAAGAAGGATGCGAAATGAAAAGAATCGCATGAACTGCACAAAGGAGTATGAAGCATGGCTTGAGAGTAGAAACAAAATAATTATTGCCTTACCAATTGAGGATGTACCATCAGCCAAATCACTGGAAGTTCATCAAAAGATTGCTAAAAAGGAGGAGCTAGATGAGTTATATGAGGAGCGTCAAAAAGTTCTTGCCCTTTTGGAAGAAAACAGACGACTAGCAGTCGAGGCGAATTTGTCTGAGAAGCACAGAATCGAAGCTGAAGAACGACTCAAAGAGTTAAGAAATAAGGTTGAGGATCAGGCATATCTAAAGCGGAAAAACTCAGAGTTGGGAACTGATACTCGCCAATTGGGCAACAAAATTAGAAAGATGGCGGAAGACAATAAGAACTTGCGAGGGGTAATCTACGAACAAGAGGATCAAATTGTGAAGTTAGAGAGGGAAAATAAACTGGTACGAGAAATTCTAGAAGAGGTGAAGGGAACTGTTGATAAGAAAAATGCGTACATCGTCGAGTTAGAAGAGCAATATGACGCCTTACGACGAATCGTTGATAATTTACAAGTTGATTTAGAGAATCAGAAACTTAAAAAGACTGAGTCAACAAATGATTCCGAAGAGTTATTGAAAGTCATCGCAAGCCTTGAGCACCAAGTTAGAGCTTATCAGAACGTGGCAGAAAGGTTGGCAAGAAACAATGACGCTAATGTTGATATACTGAGATATGATTATCAGTTGCTACAACAAGAGTACAACTCGATTCGACAACGATCTGGGCAGGCTGTGGAATGGCTTAAAGGCATGGCTGTGAGAGCGGGCAATTTGGCGGAACAAGCTTCATTTTTGAAAACAAATGTCTTGCCCATCCATCCTAATGGGGAGAACTTGTCTAAATTTTTGGAAGAGGTCAACCGGGATTTGGGTCATTTTGGTCGTTTTGTATGAACTCATGTTATGAAGTAATGTAATTGACTTCTACATACTCAAATATAGTGGATGGCTCTACTAATTGAATGAAATTGATTACTTTAGAACTTTCACTTTGTGCAGTATCATTTCTCATGCATAAGTTTACTCTCATTATTTCTTCTTTTTATTAGCAAAAATCCACATCTCATTGCTTTATTTTTATTTTAAAGAAATTTTTCAAAGATAGCCCGACAACTTCGACATCCCTATCGAACTCGAGCTCAAGTTAGGGTCATGGACGAGCAGGAAAGAGAGCAATCACGAGAGGAAATGAAGGAAGAGATTAGGGAGCTAAAAGAGCAAATGGCTAAAGTCCTCGAACTCTTGGCCGCAAGTAAGGGAAAGGCTTGTTTTGAAAATCCGCAAGGAGCTCAATCATCACAAAATCAACTGCCAAACGATACTCCACTTTACCCTCCTGGGTTCACTCCAACATATCAACGTCATCAGGTTGACCAGTTTCAGCACGCTTCACCACCAATAAATATCCAGCATCATCCATTTCCAAATGTCCAGGAAACAATGCAGACAGGAAAAACTGGGTACAACCCATCCGCGATGGCATGTGGTCACAACCAGACTTTCACTCCACAAGGTGAACTTGTTAACGAGCCAATCATCATAACCGATGTTGATGACCTAAAGATACATAAGCCTATTACCAAGCCAAGTGATGACCCACGATCGAAAGATAAATTGGACTTTCTGGAGGAGAGATTACGTGCTATTGAAGGTTCTGATGTATACGGTACCATTGATGCCACCCAATTATGTTTGGTCCCTGATGTGAACATCCCACATAAATTCAAACTACCTGAGTTTGAAAAATATGATGGTAGTACGTGCCCCAGAAGTCACCTTATTATGTACTGCAGAAAAATGGCTGCTTGTGCAAATGATGATAAGCTGCTGATTCATTTCTTTCAAGATAGCCTGATGGGAGCCGCATCTCGTTGGTATATCCAATTGGATAACCAACATATTCGAAGGTGGAAAGATCTAGCAGATGCTTTTTTAAGACAATATAAGTACAACATAGACATAGCCCCTGATCGTTTGGACTTACAAAGGATGGAAAAAAAACCTACAGAAGGCTTTAAAGAATATGCACAAAGGTGGAGGGAGTTAGCTGCTCAGGTACACCCCCCATTGTCAGACAAGGAGATGGCTGGAATGTTTATTAACACCTTGAGACCTCCATTCTATGACAGAATGATTGGAAACGCTTCAAACAACTTCTCTGACATCATAGTGATCGGTGAAAGGATTGAGTATGGGATAAAGAATGGAAGAATTTTGGAAATTATATCAGATACATCGTCAGTAAAAAAGGGGCCTTCATTGAAGCGAAAAGAATGGGATGTGCAGATGATCAATTTCGGGTACCCATCACAAGCTGTGAACCCGGGATCAGGATTTTCAAAGTATGGGGAAGGACCCAAGTCTACGACATCATACGTGGCTAATACCTCACAAATTCTGTACAATTATCACTCTCAACAATCAACATTTCAAAATAACCCAAGGCCCGATCTCAGACCACCAGCCCACCAGTAAAATATTGGTCAGGCTGATCAGCCTCTAAGGAGAAATAGAAATAATCAATGTTTTATCCAATATGATCCAATCCCCATGTCATATACAGAACTCTTACCTCAATTGATACGGAATAATCAATTGGTGACAATTCCTTATGAACATCTACAACCACCATACCCAAGGTTGTATGATCCGACTGCTCGCTGTGAGTATCATGCTGGGGCAGTGGGACATTCGACTGAGAATTGCACGGCATTAAAAGGTAGAGTACAGGCACTGATCAAGGCTGGATGGTTGAATTTCAAAAAGGCAAATGGGAATCCAGATATCAATTCCAACCCTTACCAAATCATGGGAATCCTGCCGTGAATGCAATTGAGGAATATTTTTCATATGGAAAGAGGGACGTGGAAGATGTGAGCACGTCAATGGAAACACTTTTTCATCTTCTTTCTAGAGCAAGGTACACCTACCCAACACGCTCAGAGGATGAGTGCGTTTTTAGGAAGCCTATGCATGACTTTGATTGTTTGTTTCATAAGAGGGTGACAGGGCATACAATTGAGGAGTGTGCTGATTTTAAAAAGGAAGTGCAAAAGTTGTTGGATGCAAAGATACTTACGATAAGTCATAAAAGAGAAAGGGAATATCAAGAAGATGACTCTTTAGTCCTCATGATAACTAAAGAACCATCTGAAGTTAATGTTGAAATGTCATCCTATATCCCAAAACCTCTCACAATACATTACGACGAAAAGTCAACTCGCACCACTACGTCTTATGCTCCGATACTTATCACCAATCAAATACCGAGTGCGTTCGCTTACAAAGATTCAAGAGCAGTACCCTGGATGTACGGATATGAGGTTATTACAAGCAATAACGACAAAACCCAAGAGCTAAATCTGTCTGACCTCAATCTCCCCAAAACTAATATTTCGGGAGTAGGTGGGATGACGAGGAGTGGCAGATGCTACACGCCAGAAGTTTTGAGAACGGATAAAAATGATGTGTTTGAAAGGCAAAGGAAAGGGAAGGCCAGAGAAGGCGACAATGGTCATGAATTCCAAGGAGAAATGCATGGCGGCCAAGTGATAGACCCAGATATAATAAGAGGTACGGAGAAAGAAAGAGCACTGTCTGAAGAAGAAGTATGTGAATTTTTGAAGCTCATCAAGCAAAGTGAGTATAAGGTGATTGAACAACTTAATCGCTTACCTGTTCGCATATCCTTACTGTCACTCTTTCTGAATTCTGAACCACATCGCCAAGCATTATTGAAGGTTTTGAATCAAGCATATGTCTGTCATGACATTACGGTGGAAAAGTTGAGTAGAATTGTGGGAAATATTACCGCACCGAATTTTATCACTTTCACAGATGATGAAATCCTAGTCGATGGTACTGGGCACATCAGAGCTTTACATATATCCGTAAAATATAGGGATTATATTGTTGCAAAAGTATTGATCGATAGCGGCTCATCTCTAAATGTAATGCCAAGATCCACACTGGCAAGGCTCCCAGTGGACGCGACACATATGCGGCTGAGCATGATGATAGTAAGAGTATTCGACGGTACCCGAAGAGAATTAATCGGAGACATAGAGATACCTATCCGAATTGGACCATGCATATTCAATATTGTTTTCCAAGTAATGGACATAAATCCAGCGTACAGTTTCCTTTTGGGTCGACCATGGATTCACTCTGCTGGGGCAGTACCTTCTTCCTTACATCAGAAGATGAAATTCATAATGGATCATAAACTCATTTGTATATATGGGGAAGAAGATTTTTTGGTATCCAAGCCAGCCACCATGCCATATGTCGAGGCGGCAGAGGAAGCATTGGAATGCTCATTTCGATCATTTGAGATTGCGAACACCACGTTTGTTGCTAGTGGGAAATCATCTCCAACGCCAAACCTATCAAAAGCATCTCAGATGGTTGCAAGGTTGATGATCAAAGGGGGATACCAGCCAGGTAAGGGGCTTGGGAGTGAGCATCAAGGCATAAAAAAGTTAATTGACTGGGACAAGAATGAGCAAAGGTTTGGACTTGGATATAGACAGACCAAGGCTGATAGAGGGAGAGTGGAAGCTCAAAAGAAAGAAAAAAGGATTGCTAGGCTTGAAAATAGGGAATTCGATGTGGAAATGGCAATCATACCCCATATTTCTAAATCCTTTAGAAGTGGAGGAATTTCATTCGAAGAACCGATTATGGTAGAGCAGTACAGCCTTGAAGATGATATCGCCGAGCTTTCAATATCCGCAATCCTGGGAAAATCATCAAGTTCAAGTACAGAGGAATTGGTTTTTCGATACGATTCAGATCATGAACTTAACATTTGGGACGTCACCGAACTACCAATGCTTCTCGAGAATTTTCAAGAGTAATGTGTTCATGCCAAAATTCTAGTGATTATACCCAATGCCTTAGGAATTTCATTGTTATGGGCCTATGTTCTCGTCTATTTCATGTCATCTTTTTGAATGAAAATCTAAAAAAACTTGTTTCGTCTCCTTTTGTTGATGATAAATATAATTCTTTCTTTTTGTTTCTTCCTTTTATTTTTTCTTTTTCCATTTCTGAAATGTCGTCCAGACTCATGCTTTGTTATTTATTTTATTTTATTTTTTTTTCTTTCGCCTTCTTTTCATCCAATAATCCGATTCAGGTTCGAGAACGATGATTTTGAAAACAAGAGCATAAGCAACAACTTTGACAATCTCATCCTTAGCATAAAGTCAGTTGAATCCGATTCAGTTGCTTCTTGTATTAGCTAAGTAGTTTTCAGATGTAATGGTTGTCTTAATTGAGTGGTTATCTCTCTTTAAAAATGCAAGTCTTCGTGCCTCTCTCAATATATGAGAATTTGGCATTTCTTGTGCAAATCTCTCTTATATCTTTCTTCTCTTACTTTCTTACTAATTCTTTCACTCTCAACTTTAATTTTTCTTTTCGTTGGTCCCGCTGTCATTTCTTTCATTAATATTTCGTTAGCATGTGGTAACATGGACAATGAAGTAGAATTAAAAAAATTGAGAATAAAAATAAAAATAAAAATCACATCTTTTATCTTTAATTCAATCTTATCGTTTTTGTAAAGAAACATTTTAGTATATTTAGGAGTGATTGACGAAGAGAAACACTGAAGGACTAAAGAGAAAAAAAAGTGTAAATCAAGAGTAATATTAGGAAAACATTTCGGACAATTGAAAACTATTTCAGAAAGTTGAGGCAGCAAATTGTGATTAGCTCAAAATTTTCTCTTATCAAAAGATACTAGAAATTTTCCCAAGAGAGAGAAAGTGATTCTTAAACAATTAGATTTAGGGTCCCACTACAGTATAGTTATTGTACTGTACATGAAAAAGATCACATAGAAATCATTCTACGTGGGTTCACAAAAAATTATGGAAGAACTAACTTTAGCCCTTATACAGTTACAATAATTATACAGAAGAATTTTGCATAGACTTTTAGACACACTACACATCTATCTTCACGCGGGATATAATATAAGCATCCAAAATTCTGCACCCCAAAGAAGACAAAGGAAACTATTGTACCCCAACTCATATCCCACTTCTTCCTTTGAATATCTCTCTCCTCACTTATTAATGTCGTTTTCTTAGCCGGCTTTGCTTACTTTTCTACCAACTTTGACCCTTTTACCCTATAAATGCTCCCTCACTTTGCTTATATTGCTCATCACTTACCACATTCAACTTGAAGCAAACCCCAAAGAAACCCCCTAGCGCTTTAGAAACAATGGAAGCCAATTTCTCCAAAGCTACATGTAGTTTGATTTTATTTTTCTTTGGTTTGCTGCTGCTCTTGTTAATGGGCAGAGCACGAGAGTTGGGTTCTATTCAACTTCATGTCCTAGAGTTGAATCTATTGTTAGATCAGCGGTTCAATCTCATTTTCAATCCGATCCTACTGTTGCACCGGGCTTATTAAGAATGCATTTCCACGATTGCTTTGTTCAAGGTTGTGATGGTTCTATTCTCATTGATGGTGCTGGCACTGAAAAAACAGCACCTCCTAATCGTTTGCTTAGAGGTTATGATGTTATTAACGATGCCAAAACCCAGCTTGAAGCTGCTTGCCCCGGCGTCGTTTCATGCGCTGATATTCTTGCCCTCGCTGCCCGTGATTCTGTTGTTATGGTAATAACTAATACCCTTCATAATATCACTTGAATTTTCATCGTTATATTATCATATAAATTATTTTTTCTCATTTGACATTAATTGTAATGGCGTGCATGCAAAAATAACTAAGTATATATATATATATATAATATGGAATTATGTTGTAGACGAACGGACCAAGTTGGCAAGTGCCTACGGGGCGAAGAGATGGGCGTGTCTCTTTGGCGTCGGACGCATCGAACTTGCCTGGCTTCACTGACTCCGTGGACGTCCAGAAGCAGAAGTTTACAGACAAAGGTCTAAACACACAAGATCTTGTTACCCTTGTTGGTAAGTTTCTTCTTATATAATATCCTATGCTTATTGAAGCAAGTTCAACCACAGTGAGAAAAGAGAGTACATTTTGGTTAGCATGTCTCCAAAAACACAATATCCAGCACGTGTTAAGGAACAAAATGACTATTCTATCATGGAACTCACATATATGGTAACATTTTTGTAGGGGGACATACAGTTGGGACTTCAGCATGCCAATTCTTCAGCTACAGGCTATACAACACCTCTTCTAGAACAAGTGATCCATCAGTTGCCTCTTCATTCCTTCCTCAACTTCAAGCACTTTGTCCTCAAAATGGTGACGCTTCAAGGAGAATTGCATTGGACACAGGTAGCGGCAACAGATTTGATAATTCCTTCTTCGCTAATTTACGTGATGGTCGTGGAGTACTCGAATCCGATCAGAGGTTATGGACCGATGCATCTACCCAAACTTTGGTTCGACGATTTTTGGGTATCAGAGGCTTGGCGGGGTTGACATTCAACGTTGAATTCGGAAGATCAATGGTGAAAATGAGTAATATTGGTGTGAAGACAGGCATTAATGGTGAAATTCGCAGAATATGTTCCGCTATTAATTAATAGAGAATTTAAGGGGAATTTACACAATTTAATTGAGATTGATTCGGCAGCAAAAATCCAAGAGATGTGGCTGTTAATTAAGACATTAATCTCAACTAAGTTTGAAAAAGATAATGAGAAGAAACTTAATTTGTCATTGATGGAGTAAGAAATGTTGCCCATTCTTGTTTTTTTCTTTTAATTAGTACGTAGTTGATCAAACCGCAAGGGTAATTGTTACTTGGAATTTCTTGTTTTAAAGGAAAAACAATTGAAAATGATTAAGGGTTTCTTTGTTTGTTTTTTACAAGAAAAAATGATAAATCGATGTTTAATTATATTAGAGATGTTGATCTTTGGGTGTCTACTACTACAAATTAGACTTTTAGCGACGTTAGGAAAATAACATAGACGACGGTTTTTGTTCTTAAATTTATTATTACCGTCATAAATTATTAGGTATTTCATGACGGTAAAAATGGTTCTTTCTTTCATACAAAAGATCAGGATAATGACTAGTGTTTTCGGAAAACTATCTTGAAAAAAGACGACCTCTCACGATGGCATAAAAAACTGATGCCGTAATATTTTACAAAATTCATGATGGTCATGCATTCTGATACGACGACACTTAAAAATATCGATGTAATAAGCACAATGATTTACGACATTACTTAGGGAAGCCGTCATTGTAAGTACTTAGACTTTTCACGGCAGCCAAATTATCTTGTACGACGACCTATACTAATACACGACGGCATGACCATTTCTCACGACGTTATTTAATATTACCATTATTATGTATTATTATCAATGACGTTAGTTTATAAAGCCGTCATTGTGAGCTATAAGTTTAATGACCGAAAATTATCTACCATTGTGAATGGTGAACAGACATTACACGACACTCACTTAGACGACCGTATTTTCTTGTCGTCTGTAGTAATACAAGACTGAAAATTACCATCGTGAAAGGTTGAATCGGTAGTAGTGGTCCAATATTCTTGGACATTTTTTTATAATGTTAGTCTTAATTATGTTAGAAACACAAGCTTTGCTTCACATTCCCTTATTTATACTAGAAACGTTGACCTCGACCATCAGATATCTTAGATTTTATTTTTATAAATCTTTTATTTATGAAGTATCTAAGCAAAATCACACGAAATTTTCAATTATACAACAGGTTTTATAGTCAATGAATTGTAATTGTGTAGCCAACCACATGAGTGATTTGAACACAGGATCTAGATAGAAACCATCCACGCCGAACGACTGCTACTAATCATTATTGTAAAACCTTGAAAGTTTACTATATAATACATCTTTGATTCAACTGTCTATATAAACGAAAGTAGGATAAGATAAATTATTATGCCGTAGCATAGTTTATTGATTCTTTGAAACACGCATCATTAGGATTAGATAGAGACCACTACCAGATACATATTACTTGCATATTTATTAATTTCATTATTTGACCAACCTATTGATAATTAAAAAAAATACTAAATCTATTAAATGCGACAAGTTATTGTTAGCAAACAGTAGCCTTTATATTTTTGTACATATAATTGAACAATCAAAAACCATAATCATAAAAAATCAGAGCAAGATGGTAAACATCTTTGTTCATTACTTTCAACATAATTTAGTATCCATCGATAAGATGTTGAGATTAATAACTGAAAAATTATATGTGCCTGTAACAGTAACATACTTAGATAAAAAGAAAGAATAAGTGGGGAGCCAAAAATAAATAAGCTTCAATTTTTAAAATCCTCTAAAATGAAATGTTTAGATAAAAGAAATGATTCTACAAAGACCTACTACAACCAGCATATGCTATGATTATTTGTTCTAAGGAGTTTCTTTAAACTAAATTTCGTTTTCTTAATCATTTTCTAGTCCACTTTTCTATGATTGATTCATATATAGTTTAATAGTCTGTGTATGCCTCTGATCACGCGGAGCAGGACTTATGGGCCATCGGCCATGCAATGCATGCAAAATTTGACCCTTTAAGATTGGAAAGTCTCCTGATCCCTTTTCGTTTGGTAGCTGGTTTTTCTCATGACTTCTTATGGGTCAGGGTTGACTGAGTTAAGTTTAACATAAGATACTCATGTACCATCTGAAATATTGGTTTAAAAATTAACGACTTCATATTGATTTTCATATCAAGTCTGGCTTGGGCCGTAATTATTTTTTTACTCAATAGTTCAAATCGAGCTAACATCATCTCATCTCCTGTCGACAATTGACATAAGCTGACCAAATCTTTTTTTATATATACAGTGATTTGATGTTTACGCAAGTGATGATGAGTCTTTGCTCATATATGTTTAAAAGGCACTAGACATTGATTGTTTAAGATTTATATTTAAATACTTAATTAGACATCTCTTGACTCTACCTAATAACTTCAATTTTGGTTGGAAACATAACCGGTAATAACAATTACCTTAGTGACTTTTTTTATTATTATTATGCAAATCATGAAATTTTAGCATGTCTCATAGAAACATCTTAGTATCCTTCTCTACTTGAAGTGATAAAGTTACAATATAAAAACTTCTTAGGTTTATAATCCAATGGGTCATATTTATACTGTATCATTGTCACATGATTCTCATCACATTTTCCATCCTTATACGAATTCTCATTCATTTTGATTTATAACTCACTCCAGATTCTTAATTCCAACTCTACCAAACATTAGAAACTCTTTAATCTGTCTTATTTTCATTACAAATAGAATGCAACAAACTGCAAGTGTCGAGAAAACTGTAAAACTACCACTGCACTTTGACAATTTTACAATTACAACCCTACAAAAAAAATTGTTCAATTAGTCCTTGCGCTTTAATTTTTTGCCAAACATACACCTTACTAGACAAACTCGATCCCTGCATATTGTTAACCGAAGAAAGCACGATTTGATCCACAGTTTCGATGATATACTCAACACTCTCTTGTATGCCTCTTAAAGTTGATCTAGCAGAGCAAAGTTGTCTGTCAACTAATAAAACAAAACAAAACCTTTGCAATTTCCCATTGCTGCCACATTTATTTCTCGCATATATCAATTCATGTACGCACAAGGTGGTATCACAAAGAGATTCTAAGCAAGTCACAGACTAGATATCAAAAAATAATTTCCTAATCCAATGTACCTCATAGGCCGCCTCTTCAAGTATGAAAACATGTTCTACAATGACCAAAGAAAAAATGTCCGATCAAGTAAGAAAAACAATGCCCGATCAAGTAAGAGAAAAACAATGCAATAGCAGGAGAAAAGGAAACAGACAAAACTGAGAGCACAGTAATCTCTTCAGTGAAAGATTAAAAAAAAAAAAAGAAGAAGTACGCATTGTAGGCATCTTGTACTTGGGGGGAAATCACATAGCAACATTGACGCAAAACTGGGAATAATGAAAACAAGCAGTTCGTACCTTGAATGCGAGATCAATGGCTGGAAAGAGAATTTTGTTAAAATTTCAAGTTGGTGTAAAATGGCGCAGATTCGTCTGAAGAAGAAATGCTCATCTATCTAGCTAGCAATGAAATTATAGTACTGATCGGAAACCGGGTTGGGGATTTTGAAGGGAAAGAGGGTTGGAACCCAAATAATTATGATCATTATTACAACGATAATTATATATTTTCCGATATTATTAGACCAATAATTATCATTTGGAGGTCCATCAGTCTGAAATCGTTAATTGTTTACCACGTTTACAGCTTTAGAAAGTCCAACAGTCATCAGTCTACAGTTGTGAAACAGTTTAACATTCAAAATCTTTCATACTCATTCAATATTTTTATCATTCTAGCTTGGTGTTTCCTTCCTTCCCATGATAATGTAGAGTCCATCACTCATCAGTTGCAGTTGCAGTTGCAGTTGTCAAACAGTGTAACATTCAAAATCTTTCATATTGCTCATTCATTTATTACGTACCAACTATGAAAAGGCTAGCTACTGTGTTTCCATTGCATCTGTGTGCAAAGGTCCAATTTTTAGTGAGTAACATCAAATTAGAAAAATTAAAATTTCAGGATCCAGATAGAAGATAGTTCAGTTTTAAATGCGGTTAATCCTAATTATTGACAAAGAGGTAAACTTTGATTTGAAATTTCATTTTCTAATTACAAGTCAGAAGCATATGGCAGCATGTGATTACACAAGCAATCATCTACTAAAAAGTGAAAATAAAACAATCCACCTCACTAAGTAAATGTTATTACTGCCAGTGGCTACAAATCTTGCCTGTTGTGATTACAAGTTGCCACATGGTAGAAAGATTCATGTCACTTCTTTTGGTCAGTGGCTACATGCTTAAGCCTGCTAAAGTAACTCAAGAAGCGGAGAACGTGTAAGAATCAAGATGAAGAAGAATAAAAAAAAGGAAAGAAGATGGAAATTAGTACATGTGAGTCAGCGGAAATAGATCCCTCCGAGGATATCCAAACAAGAAGGGTTATATTTGTAAAACCATGACTGTTCTTGTAAAAACGGATGATCACGATCACCTCAATATGTGTGTCGAGATGATAAGACAGTTTTTGTTCTCTTTTTCTTAGATTAAATCCACACTCATAAACACTGACTTTATCACAAATCAAGATATGGGTTTAAAACTTCGTTTGACAGTCAAGATAGTATTATACTAAATCTCTCAGATTGGAAGGATTAGGATGTACTGTACTATACTGCATTAAATAATATTATTCAGTGTTTGATGTTGTATTAGTTAAAACTTTAAATTACTTATATAATATTTGACACATCATAATACTGGACTATAAAACTGTGTAATAATTTGATCCACATAAGAATTTTTAGAACTCATTAACATGTTGTTTTGTATTTCCAACTACAAATTTTTTATGCTACCAAAAAAATATAATAGTAACTTTTAACTCATCCAATCAATAATAACAATGATTAAGATACTTCAAAAAAATTCAAACAAGATTCATGCACGATGTGTCACTATCTCCTATTATACTATCCAAATAACGTAGTCACATTTCATGATTAGTACAAATACGGTCAGCCAACAAATTAGTTTCGTAATGCTTCTCTGCCATATCAACTATCATCCATGCCATCATGAACATACTCATCATCTCTAAATGCCACATCTCCTATACAAGATACATCAAAAGTTTCCTCTTATCCATCTCTACTTAAAACAAAAATATTTTTAGCTAAAACAAAACAATCTGTATTGTCAAAAATCATGAGTTTCTACTTGTTTGTGTGCATGATACTTTCCCATATGGGGTTAATGAACTAAGAATTGAATCCCAAATTCATGAAGAATTATAACTTAAACCATCATCCCATTCAGTCTAACAAATTCGTTAGCTTTGCAGCTCATAAGATGATTAAAACCTCTCAAAATGAGCAAAATTCTGGTTTTCAAAGAAACTAAGAGAAGATTTATCAGCAAAGAAACTAAGAGAACTAATTCCATAAGTTGAGACCTAACTGGTAACAATTCTTATGCTACTGTAGTATTATGTGTGCAAATTTCATGTAAAATTCATAATCGTCAAGGTTTCTTTACATTCTATTCCACTTTTGTAGAATGTGTAATGATATAATGGTATACATTCTCAGAAAAGGTATGGTGTGATCATGCAATAAGCAGTTATAGAGTTAACAAAAAAATGCGATAAGCAGTTATAGAGTTGAATATTGAATTACATATACAAGTCGCAAGATTCTATTGGACCTACCTAAGGCTCAGGGAAAGCGAGACCAAGAATTGGGGGAAGAATTATGTTTCCTCTAAATACATGAGTAGGACTCATTAATGCATCATAACAATAAATTGGAATTGACTTTTTCATCTTGATTTGTGATAATTCTTTGTTGACTCTTTAATTTAAGCTCCTGGGGTATGTCCCTTTTATTTGTGTAAGTATCTTTTGATTTATAATACTTTTAATTTACCAAAAAAATTAATACTAATTCATGTGAATTGAATTAAAAAGTGAATTACTTTTTCTAGAATCAAATCCAATTCAGATTTCATTGATAAAAACCAGAAAAAAGAAGATACAAATTTTGGCAGAGAACTAAGCCAAATAAAAATAGAGAAATGGAAAGGAAAAATAAAGAAAGCCTAATCTTCAACTGCGTTATTAATACCACCTACATTTTAGGGGAGGCAACTACATCCATCTACCCTCATTTTCAACTACATCCAGCAAAATCAATTCTAATTTCCACCAATATTTGTTCAGAAATTCAACAAGCCCCGAAAAAATGAACATCACTACTGATTTTAACAAGCCCTAAAAAATGAGCACATAATAAACCCTAATTTCAGAGATTAAAAAATCTATAGATTTAGAGATTCAAATATTTTTCATCAGAAATTCAGAGATCCAAAAACCTATATCAGAGAAGAAAGAAAATAGGCGAAGAAGAAAGAGGGGTGGAGGAGAAAGACAGAAGAAGATCTCACATGCGACGAGAAGTTGGGTCAGTTCTATTGAGAGAGAGGCTTTGGAATCGTTGGTCGCTGCTCCTGCTTGCTGATCTCCGTCTTGTGGTGTTGAGAGATCTGAATGGAAACTATTATTTTTTCTTTTTCAAGTTTTTTGTAGAAAAAAAATAATATTTATTCCCTAAAATAGTGTGTTATCAACGACTTTTTATTATAAGTTACAAATAAGAAAAACTAGAAGACAAGGTCACTTTTAAGAAAATATAAAATAAAAATTAAAAATAATCACCTTAATTCTCAAAACAATAGGCATCAAAATTGCCCCGCGAATATTGTTGTTAAATTTAGATGCGTTTAAAACTATTTGAAGCATTCATATATGACTTAAATTCATTAATGAAAAGTGTAAATAGTTACTTAAAAATCACTATCTTATCTTTGAAGTATTTATAAACATAGGCTTCATCAACATTTTGCTCGAAACCATAAGACTTTATAATCTCATCAAAGGTAAGATCTCAAGATCTAGATGCTTGCTTTAATCTATAAATGGATTTTACCCCTTTTGTACGAACCCTTCTAGTTGCATCATATAAATGCTTTTTTCAAAAGAGTCATTCAGAAAAGCTGTATTGACGTCTATTTGCCATATCTCATAGTCAAAACTAGCGGCTATGGACAAAAGGATACCAATGGATTTTAGCATGGCCACAGGGGAGAATGTCTCTACATAATCAACTCTCTCTCCCTTTGTGTATAGCCCTTAGCTACTAACTGTACCTTGAAAGTCTCTACTTTCCCATCTGCATTCTTCTTGAAGATCCATTTACATCCACTAGACCTGACATCTTCAGGTGGACCTACAAGTTCCTAGACAGAATTGGAATACATAGATTTCATTTCCTGGTTCATGGCATCTTGCCATTTCTCCTTTTCAGGATCATCTATCGCTTCTTCATGAGAGAATTGATCGTCCTTATTAGTGTCTAACACTAGGACATGTGCCTCTAGTTCGTAGCGAACTGGTTGTCTCGCAACCCTTTACAGGAACTGTGGTTTCTCTAATTTATCATTTATCAGTAGAAATTGAAGGTGGTATAATGCCATCAGTTGCTAATTCCTCGAGAACTACTTTGCTACGAGGTTTGTAGTTTTGTATATAGTCACACTCAAGAAAGGTTGCATTTATCGACACAAACACCTTTTGATAATTATGACTGTAAAAGTACCCACGTCTAGTCTCTAGAAAATAGCCAACGAATATGCATACCTCAAACCTTGAGTCTAACTTTCTGGTCTTAGGTCTAAGAACGTGAGTTGGACACACCCATATACGAAAATGACGCAAACTAGGTTTGGAGCCATTCCATAACTCTAAAGGTGTCTTGCTTACAGACTTAGAAGGCACTACATTCAAAATGTAAGTTGCCGTGCATAGTGCATATCCCCAAAATGTAAGCGGCAATAATGAGTAACCTAACCATATCCAATAAGATTTAGTTTCTCCTCTCTGCAACACCATTTTACTGTGGTGTTCCATGTGCTGTGAGTTGGGATAGGATTCCACACTCTAGAAAATAATCATTAAATTCTAAATCCAAGTATTCACCACCTCGATCGGATCAAAGAGTTTTCAATGATTTACCTAATTGATTTCCAGCTTGAGCCTTGAAGTCTTTAAACTTTCTAAAAGTTTCAGACTTTCGATGCATTCGGTAACTATAACCATATGTTGCGTAGTCGTCAATGAAAGTGATAAAATACTCATACTCACATCTAGCTTGTACATTGATCGGTCCACATACATCACTATATACTAACTCAAGTGGTTCCTTAGCTCTTTGACCATTTTCTGTGAAAGATCTCTTGGTCATTTTACCCTCTAGATAGGATTCACAAACAGAAAGAGTTCAAACTTTTAGATCTCTCAAAGCACCATGCTTTGTTAACCTGTTTAACTTGCCTAGATTAATATGTTCCAACCTAAGATGCCATAAATATTTGTTATCAACATTTGATTGAGATATACTTTTGAATCCTATGAATGATTGTTGATGTGAAAATTGATTCGAATTCTACAAAGAATGAAGAACACAAGACAATCAATAGGATTCCACAAAGTTAGAAATTATCTGATACGACATAAGATATAAATCGTTTCTACCTCTATTGAATACGTTTAACTTAGTATGCAGAATTGTTAGTATGATTTTAATATTTAATATGATTAAATTGGCTTTAGAATTTTTTTCGATATTTCGCCCACGAACCGTTCGTGGTTTAATGTTGTTTTCAAAATTTTAAAACCCGATCCAATAGAGGGATGCGTGTTGAATAAGCTTCGAATGAGGTGACGACCTTTGTTGAAATGATGAGTTAGGGGTGGCATTAAATACCTTTGTCCCCCAAGATGACGTGCATTAAATGTCAATTTATCTTTAGTCCTTCCGGACGCGGTGAATGCGACTATTTGTTGGCTGACTCGACACTTCATCATGGTGATTTTGTTGGAATATGTCCATAAAGTAGCGTGTAATAACTATTTATTTGTATTTAATTATTTCTCAAACATGAGCATTATTGAATTTTTATGAATAAATTGAAAGTTTTATTTAAAATTAAAGCGTGTTTATAAATTACTCAAGTCCTGAAACTTTCATCAACAAATGAACAGTGAAGACAAATGCATCTCCAGACGAACTCTTTTGAGAAAGTTCAGAATAATATTCGCAGTCCTAAGATTAACTTAGCAATCGAATCTGATTACGACTATTAAGTTAAACCAATGTATGCTAATCATGGGGCATGTAAGTGGAGACTCAAACGGTTAACCTACACATGTTATGAACATGTTGAATAGACCGATAACAAATTAGTTTAGAGCCCAAACCGTTTACCTAGCTCTAAATCTAATTGTTACATCTTAAGGGTATTTTCATAATTACATTAATCTTGAGGTGAATACATAGCTTGACTTAGTTAGTTGCAATCTTTGATATGTCAAATGAGTGAGTTCAAATTGGCGGGAAATAACTCGACTGTTGGGATTGTAATTCAATTAAATTGGAGTTACGTGATTCACAGATTTGGAAATTCGTGGTTAGATTGCGAAAATAACAATATCACCTTATACTCTATTGATGAGTGTGTGAATAAATTAACCTGATCAGGTATTCAATTAATTGAGTCACTGATTAAGACTTGTGAATTGTACGAGACAATTCACTATTATGACTTTCTTATTCACAGTCAATAATGAGTTAATGAAAAAACAACAAGAGGGGTAAAACGGTAATTTTATATTTTACTCTTGTTACTGATATTCACGATGAGTATTATGTGGACCTTGAAAATAAAAAAGGGTTTATTTACATCAACAGAAAAGTTGAGCGCATGAATCGAGAGTTGATTCGGCATCAAACCTATAGTGGACTCGTACGATGTCAGAATTAAATAAGTCAAGAATTTATGGAGATAAATTCAC
This sequence comes from Datisca glomerata, assembly GCA_003255025.1. Lineage (NCBI taxonomy): Eukaryota > Viridiplantae > Streptophyta > Magnoliopsida > Cucurbitales > Datiscaceae > Datisca > Datisca glomerata. The sequence goes on from QANY01008056.1 coordinate 22,370, forward strand.
CAGGTATTTGAATTCTTAGTTTTATTCATGTGGATTCATCCAGTCTCAGAAATAGCTCATGAGAATAAGAATATAGAAGCTAAGTAAATTGAATGAAAATGTGTTTTGGTGTGAAAACATATTTCCTACACCTATATATGATGGGTGATGTCACTTAATTAGTTAAGTGTAATTATTTATAATGAAATTAATTAGTTTATTATTTTCTAATTATTAGATAATTTGTAAATAAAAATTAATAAATTGATAATGATCAATTAAATTTATCAATTGGAATGATAAATTTTGATACAACTCTAAAACTGTAGAGATATATTGATTTTCGGCAATTTGAATATACGATGGTGAATTTTTAAAAAATTAAAATATATGAGTATATTTGTAAATATCAAAAATTAGATTTTATAAAAATATCTAATAACAATTTGATTGCAGAGAGATATATAGAGATATAGATCTCATACCAGATACAAAGAAAAAGAGTTTTCTCCTCTCCCCAGTGATTGCTGCCGATTGAGAGAGCATTGAAGGAAAAATATTTGATTTTTTCCTTCAATCATTTTGAGAGCCCACACTCAAATTTCTACACAAAATTCTCGTGAGATATATTTCTGAAATTAACGGGTGGTTGTTGGTGGATGAAATTCGTAAATCATTTTTAAAGTTCAAGTGCGTGATTCGGATTCTGAAACTTGAAGAACATGAAATAACGCTCGAAGGAATTATGCCAGTTCAGAAATTCTCTGATACAAAGTATATATGTGAAAAATTGTTTCTAACATTATCTTTTCGTTTAATATAGTATATGCATAACCGCACGTTGTTTGGTTTTAAATTTTTTAATTCGATTAAATAATTAATTGAATTTTTTTATATTCCGTCCATGAACCGTTCGTAGTTCAAACTTGTTTCAAATTAATTTTTAAAACCAATCGATCCTAGTAGATTTGAAGTCGACCAGTGCCTGTTGCAAATGGAAAACGCCACATGGAGCGTTACTTTCGATGAATAATGATGATGCATATCATATGGCTAGCTGAGCTCTTGCGTCACACATTCCCCTAAGAGCCTCATAGTTCACGTTGGTCGATGTTTTTCGAGCTCCTTTGAAGGGCGTCCCTGTCAGGTCGATTCCTTCTTTTTTAGGAGCTCAACTCTCCAATTCCTCTTAGAGTTTAAGTAAAAACATCTGTCATGGCTTGCTATGTGGTGTCGTGTCATTAGTAGTCCAAGAATCTCCATAACATGTTTAAATATGAGAAAATTTTGATTCTACTTTTTACCCTTCAAGTCTCCTTTAAATATAATACAATTTAAAATTTATAAATTGCTAAGAACTGGTCTGTAATTACTGTTTCAGATTGGAAAACAAAATAAAGGGGAAGACTAGCTTCTACGAGGGAAATACCTACTGCGAAACAGATGAGAAAATAGAATAAAGCGAAGAAGACGAGCTTCTATGGAAATACCTGCTTGTGAAGAAGAATCGTGAATGGGAGACGATGAGCTAATGGAGTTGGGCGAAGGTTTAATCGCAAATGGGAGACGACGAGCTGGGTGAGAGATTCATCGAGCTGAGCTATGAGGGTTTCATCGAGCTAACAATGGCCTATTCCACCTGTTTCATTGTGAAGAGTTGAGTTGGGAGAGAGTTTCGTCATGTTGAGTTTGTGAGGTAATGGTTGATTTGAAAAGTTTAAAACCACGTAGTATTGATAGGAGTCTCTTTCTCTTTTTAATTTTAGGAAATCAAAACCAAGTCAGTTTTAAGCTAAACAATTGCATAGACCAAATGTTATATTTCACAATAAATAATAAGATGAAGACTATAAATAATGAAAATAATAATTTAAAGTTATAAATTATATAATAATTCAAGAGTCTAGTTTTTTCTAAATAAAATAATAAAAAAAAATCATGGTTTTCTATCCCAACTGCAAATGTGGCAGTACCATTAATCATTATCCATTTCCATTCCTCCCTTGCTGACCTCTCCATTGCACTCCTCCTTAGTAACAAAGAGACCTCCTGAAATAACGCATAAAATTATTAATTAAATAGATTATTTTCAATCTGACAATGGCTGATCTCTTTCCTAGTCCCCTCAGAGCTAGAGCTTCGTCTTTAAGATCTTCCTCTTGCTTCCACACTCTTTTTGTACCCTTCCGTGTTCCTCCAAAACCTTTCTACGCAGTCCCACTTCTGTTTCCGCTTCGATTATCAAAGCGGAAACCATTCTCCATGTCCATGTCGCCATCAGGCTCTTCTTCGGATTCCCAATCCGCCGAGTTCGACCTTATTTCAACAACTGGTACGGCTCTGTGTCTTGTCTCTTTCTTTTTTTAGATATCTGTTGAATTTGGTTTCTGGTTGTAGGGAAATGTAGGATGAGAACAGGAAAGTAGATCTTCTTCCTTTTTTTTTGTATGTGCATGTATACCTACTGAAGCCAAGCCTTACTGATACAATATGTTATACTGTCAATTTAACATCTAAAAGAGGTGGTTGCTTGTTTTTCTTTTTTCTTTTCTTTATATCGGCTCACTCTTCGTTAGTGAATATTTAGATTGAAATCATTGAACTGAAATTACTGCTTTGGTTCATTGAGCAGAGCATTCTGACGGCAGTGTGGTGTTCCGATTTGGAAATACGAACGTAACGTTTGGAAATGAAGAAATGAACGAAGAAGCTGAAAAGTCTGCAAATATTGGCTTGTCACTTGAAGATTCAAAAGATTTCATTCAAGCAGAGAATTTGGTCTCAGATGGTGAGACAGAGATAAGCAATCAGGACATCGTTGAGTTTATACAAGAAGAATCTCACTCTTTCCCAGAAAGTGGACAGTGTAGCATGTCATCTGGAGTAGATGATGTTCTTAATCAAGTTCCAACACTTGTAGAGAACAGTAATTCAACGTCAAAGGCACAAAAAGATTTACAGTATGGTGGTGTTAATCTTAATTCCGAATCCCATACACATGCAGGGGAAGATTTGGTTGACCAACGTAGGGACACTGTAACGCGTACAACCACTCGTTCTGAGGTTGTTGATTCTCCAAAAAAGGACAACAGTGGCGGTCACAAGGGGAATCCCAACGTAATTTCCGTAACTGAAGTTAGTACCCCAACCGTTATTTCAAATTCAAAGTTGGTTTCTGACTTTGAAGTGATTACTACTCGTGAAGAAGTTTCCGAAGACCGGAATGGGAGTGAGGGTATGGCTCAGTTGTCGTCTATGGATCCAGAACCTGTCATTGGAGTATCTAACAGATATGCCTCTCATCAAAGTGGGATTGAGAGTGAAGTAAATGAAATTGCTTGTCAGTCCAAAGATAAGAAGACGCAACTTGTGGATGCGACCCTCAATTTGGTGACAGGTGATTATAGCAGAGAAAGTGATGTGATTGTCGAAATGCTCATGTCTGCTCCATCAAAGGACGTACTCATTCTTGAAGAAACAAGCCATGAAGAAACAAGCCATGACTCAGTAAGTGTGTATGTGGATGCAAGTGTATATGTGGATGCAGATAAGATGGGAAACTTAGCATCGGTTAGTCCTAGCTCCCAATTTACTTCGTGAAGATGTATGATTTTATAAGTTGGTGGTTTATTTGCACTTCAAAAAGTTTAATATTGAAATCTGTTTCAAATATTTATAGTCTTAAATATCAGTTAAAGTACCTAGTTTGGTTCCTCTATATAATAGCTAAGTTCTCACATGGAAGCTCAACCTGAGTCCTACCTAATCCTTTTACACAGAGCTTCATTGTGATTGTAACAACCATCATCACCAAGATCACTGCTTTCCTTTTTTTTTTGTCTTGCTTTAGTGTTTTTTATGGTACAACAAATTTGACTACGTAATGCAACTACTGCTCTCAGTTTACTCCATACTACTTTAGATACCCAAATGAGTGTAGGATTCATGGTGAATGGCCGTTGGATTTGTCAAAAATTCTTAAAAACATTAAAGCATATGTGTAATGTGAGGCATAATTACTTATATTGCAACTTAGATCCCTTCTTAATTTCTTTGGGATTATTGTTATAATTGCTCGATTCCTCTAATGTAACTTAATATCCCTGAAGAAAAGGGTAATTTTTCAACTGTGCACACTGGTGCTCCAATTTACACGTCAAGGAGAAACTTTTTGTAGATTCCATGTACATACTTGAGGAGCACTTTCTTGAGTTGCCATTCACATATTCAAGGAGAAACTCCTTGTGGTTGATTCCAAAATTTATTTTTGTGTTATTACTCCGGATTTTGTCTGACTTGATTGATTCTAACTATCAGTAGGGCCTAGCTCTCAACAGTCTTGCTTGATAGCGTGCCTTAAAGGCTTATGGTGACTCGAAGATATTAAATTTCTTGCTTAGAATGTTCTAGATGTTCTTACATGATCATGAATTTTGGGTTTAGCTTGTTACTTATAAAAAACCAGAAAGTCATTGATATCATCCTTATAAGAGGTCTTCCCCATTGGTGAATCAACTTATTGCTACTCCTTGAATAATTTGGTGATCGAGCTCTACTCATTCACGGTTTCGATAAACTTGTAGGATTTTCACTCTAAAAAAGTGAATAATGTTTATTAGATCAAAAAAATAGTCTTCGAGAGGCTCAGCGAATCGCTACGTGATAGATTATTGTTTGAGTGACATCAAACTTTGTTACTTATTTTTTTTCCATGGAACACATATACCCGGTATTTAATATTGTTGTCTTATCCTTCAGGCTTCAACTGGGTAAAACCTGTCTGCATATGGTTTTTAGGCACACATATCTGTGTGCTGTCTCATTTGACCCAAATATTTATTTGGAGTTAGAAAATATAATTAGACATGTCAAAGGTTTTGTTTTCTTGCCGTAGGTAGGTAACTGACAATTTGCTGTCCTTAAATTGGCAGGGAGAAGTCACTGATGACACGTTACTTGAAGGTGATGCTGCAGAAGTGTCAAGTCTTGAAGCAGTAGAAATCCATATTGAAGGTACACTTAAAGGGTATGCTACTCTTTCTGTCTAAAACATTCTGTAAAGTGTCCTACTAAATGATTTTGAGAATTAATGTCTTCATATCAACGTATCATTTTTATCTTTTAGTATGCTTGATTGCTTGGAGACCTCGTACTTATCAAAAAAGTCCTTGGAGACCTCGTAGATGGTGATGAGTGATCAGTTTTTCCCCTGATAAGTGAAGTAATATGTAATACGATTCACAAAAAAACTTAAAGAGCTAGGTGCAATGTGACCAGTTTGTAATTGTATATATCCCTCATCTGATCATTGACAGTCCTTTTTTGTTTTGTATTTAATTTTTGTTCATGTACGCTTCAGACAATGGACATTAATAGATAAAATGATGCACTCATACATTGAGGTCTACTTCACAATGCATAGTATTATATTCATTGAAAGACACTGTAGTCTGTACCCGTAGGAATGATGAATATATGACTTTCTGAAGTGAAGGAGAAGCACTAAGTTACCCACTTTTTATGTAAACGAAAGATAAAATAATTGTAGAGAACACCAAGAAAAGGAAACAACTATATAAGTTACTACTGAATGGCTTAGTCATCAGATGTTTTTTCTTCATTAAATCTATGCAGGGAGGAGGCCTCAAAATCTGAGTTTGTCCTTTCCTCTGGTGCTGTTTCATTACTACGTTCCTCAAAGGTACAATTTTCATACCTGAGTTTAATGTTGTGAGTTTTTGTACGTTCCTTATGTTTTTTTTTCAAAAAAGGAACTTTCACTCAGACAAAAGTTTGGAATGAATTATGTTTTTATCTTGATCGCCAACTTCCATTTTTTTCGTTTCTTTTTAAGTGTAAAATAAAAGTAAAATACCAATCCCAAAATTACATAAAGGGGCTTTAACAACATAATTTTTGTTTCAGTGGTGAGTGATGCAAGTAATACATGTGGACTTCTCTCTTTCTTTTTCCAGCATGTTGATTACAACCAACAAATATTGATATGTCATGTATTGTTAATTTTAACTATTAAAAGATATTCTTGAACGAGAGTATTCTCAACTTTTTACTTAGAAATTTAAAGAGTGGAAGGATCATACTATCAACTTGGTTATATTGCTGGTTTTAGTACCTGCAATGAGACAAAATGCGATGAAAAATGCTTCTTATACAGGTTGATGTGTTTTACTTGTGGGGTTATTGGTAATGATGATGTATTACTAATCTGCTGGTGGGTATGGCTTATATTCTCTGTTTCGTGCTAATCTTTTACTGTGGCTACAACTGTTCTCTCATCCTATTATTTGTAATGTTTTTCTTTTGTTTTAGGTAAATTCCAGTTTTTAATAAAAAACAATTGCCATTCTCATCACATTTACCCTTCCCCCACATATTTTGGGAAAAACCAAATGCCAACTCATTATTGTGCTCCCGACAACCCTTTTTTTCTGTTTGGCATTGATACCATCAAGGACAAGAAGTGAGTGGGTAGGTCGAAACTGATATGAAGAAATGGGGAAAACTCAATCAGGTGCTGGCTTACCGCTTACTAGCGGAGAAAAGGTTAAAATAGAAAGAAAATAGAGTGGACTTCTTATGTCCTTGAAATGGTTACTGCAAATATAAACATGATGGGATATGGCATCCCATACCATATATACTTATAGACATTAGACATTTATCTCTTCAGCTTGAACTCAAACACTAAGGCTGAGCAATTCAAAAAATAATAAATTCCAGGAATTGGCAGGTAAAGAGGATGCTTATTTCATTGCATGTGATAATTGGCTAGGAGTGGCTGATGGAATTGGTCAGTGGTCACTTGAAGGTATTATGTCGATCTTTCTTATTCTATGCAGCCATTAACTCTCTTTGTATACAAAGAAGTAATTTGCCCATTGATTCCATATCTAACTTGTTTCAATAGATAAAAGTAGAAGAAATACTGTATTGAGTTACACAAATCTAGATACAATGGGTATTTATACCCAAAGAAGAAAAACAATAAGAGCAATTACTAAACTATCCCTAAATTAAAATAAATAAATAAAGTAAAAACATTCTTATATTCAACACTTCCCCTCAAATTGGTGCATAGATGTTCACCATGCCCAACTTGCGAAGAGTGGACTTAAGTATAGATGGTCCGGCTGGCTTCTTAAGAGCATCAGCAGCTTGTTTAGATGAAGGAACAAACTTTGTAGAAATAATTCCAGACCAAACTTTCTCTTGGATAAAGTGGATGTCAACCTCAATATGTTTGGTCCTCTCATGCAGGACAAAAATCTGAAGCTAACATGATAGATGACTTATTATCGCAATACAGAGTCGGCGGCAAACGGGTAGGGAAACCAAGTTCTCCAAAACAGAGTAGAGCCAAAGAACCTCACATGCCCCTTGAGCTATAGCCCTATACTCAGCCTATGCAGAAGACCGAGAAACCACAGATTGCTTCTTACTTTTCCAAGAGATAAGATGATTCCTATAAAAAGAATAAAAACCAGATGTAGATATTCTATCGGTCTCAGACCCAACATAGTCAGCATCATTAAAGCAAGATATATCAAACCTGTTCTTGGAGTCATATAAAAAGACCAAGACTGGGGCAAGATTTCAAATACCTCAAGATATGAAAAGCAGCATCCATTTGATGTGACTCACAAGACTCACATCAAATGCTAGGTCAGGACGAGTGTTTGTCAGATAAATACGTCTCCCGAACAACTTTTGATACATACTCGAATCTGTCAATGGTTCACCAGATCCAACAGAAAGTTTTATGTTCGGATCCATATGAGTGGATGCATGTCTACATCCTGTCATCCCAGTGTCACTGAGAAGATCAAGTACATACTTCTGCTGCGACAGAGAAATACCACTCCTGGAACAAGCTATCTCAATCCCCAAAAAATATTTCAGACCACTCAGATCCTTCATACTTCTGCTGCGACAGAGAAATACCACTCCTGGAACGAGCTATCTCAATCCCCAAAAAATATTTCAGACCACTCAGATCCTTGATGTCAAACGCTGAACTAAGATCTTTCTTGACCCCAGCAATGCCTAAAGTGTCATCACCTGTTAAGATAATGTCGTCCACATAAACTGATAAAATAACACATTGTCCCGTCGGATTCCGTTTGATAAAGCACGTGTGATCAGAATAGCATCTCAAAAAACACAATCGAAGGACAACCTCACTAAATCGAACAAACCAAACTCTTGGAGACTGTTTCAACCCATACAACGATTTTCTCAAACGACAAACTTTCCCAAAATACTCCCCCTCAGCCCGAAACCCCGGTGGAGGATCCATATAAATCTCCTCATCCAAATTGTCATTCAAAAAAGAATTCTTGACATCCATCTGATGCAAGGGCCAAGAGTGGGAAGCAGCAAGAGAGATAATGAGTCGAACAGTAGTAAGTTTAGCAACTGGGGAAAATGTGTCAGTAAAATCTTTGCCTGGAATCTGATTAAAGCCTTTGGCTACTAGACAAGCTTTGTATCGATTAACCTTACCATCATCAAGTTGAACACCCAACGACAACCAACCGTCTTCTCTCCCTCAGAGATAGCAACCAAGTCCCAAGTATGATTGTTCTGTAAGGCAGTCATCTCATCCTGCATAGCAGTCATCCATCGGGGGTCTAATTTTGCCTCCCTGAAAAGAACTAGACAAAGCATTATATGAAATATGGTTCTCAATAGGGTGATTGGTAGAGCAAGATAAGGTAAGACGGTTTGGGGGACGACGATCCCTTAAAGGATATCGCCGAGGGGGAGGAGAGAAAGATGGCTCAGTACCTTCATTCAATGAGGAATCGTGGGCAGGAGTATGTGAACGACGACTATACACATGAGTAGGAGAATCTGTAACAGGAGGTAAAACGGAGGAAGAGACAACAGGAACATCCATATAGGTAGGGTTAGTAATAGGAACATCATAGAAGTAAGATCAATAAAAGGAACAGGACGAGGACACTCCTCAACAGGTGAAATATGAGGCCTACGAACGTCAGACGTGCTAAAGAAGGGGGTATCCTCCCAAAAGGTCACATCCAAGTAGTTGAGAAAATGCTGAGTGGAAGGATCATAACACCAATACCCCTTTGACAAGAATAACTCGTAAAAGCACACCGAATTGACTTGTCATCCAACTTTGTTCGAGAAGGGCCTTTGTCCTGAACAAAGCAAACACAACCAAAAACTCTAGGAAGAATGGGAAAAAGAGACATTTCAGGATGAAGAACACCTAAAGGAATCTTTCCCCCCAAGATCCTACTAGGCACCCTATTAATCAAATACGTGGCTGTCAGAACAGTCATGTCCAAACAGATTGAGGAACAGGCATACCCTTTAGAAGACATCAGACAACACCCATAAGATGACGATTTTTTCGCTCAGCTACCCTATTTTGTTCAGGGGTATACGGGCAAGTAAGTTGCTGGAGAATACCAAGGTTAGATAAATTAGTGACAAGATCACTTGTAACGCCCCGATCCCCAAGGGTTTAACATATGTGTAATTTTACAATTTTGAAATCCCCAATTCGAAACAAACCCTATTTGAGAAAATTCTCAAATTGAAATTCTTAATTTACCCATGATAGAAAAACATTAACCTTAAATAGCGGAAACATTAACTTATCCATGGTCAAAATCTTAATCATTAAATAGCGGAAGCGATAAAGTATCTTAAATGCATAATTAATAAAACCTCAAAAAATTGAAATAAAGTCAAAACTTGAAATCCATAATTCATGAAGCTTTCACTAATCATAAATCGTAGAAAAACATAACGTAAAATAAACTACTGAATTAAACAGAGAACGTTTTCTCTAGTTTTAAGTCAATTTATAAATTGAAAACATAAATTTCTCTAATTCAACTTGTTATGGTAGTCTCACTTATGTTGCTCGCAATCACCATCTGCATCATAAACAACTGTGGGGGGATGAGTATTTTAAAATACCCAGTAAGCAAACTCATATAATAACATGCATCCACATGTCATAAATGCAATCATGACATAATATAACTGAACTTGACATATATCATAAATGAAATAAAGTAACGTACTTGATCATGACATGACTTAACATAACACGTAGATAACACGTATGTCAAACAGAATCATATAACAATCTTAATCATATCTTGTCTTGGCATGTCCCCTAGTTAACAACCTAATCAGAACTGATCACACATTAACTGAAACACGTCATGACGAATTGGGCGATGAAATAGATGGCACACATCGGATGACGAAACAGATGACACACATTTGGCGACAGAACAGTTGGCACGCAGGTGACGGAAAACGTGAACAGATAGCACCTCATGAGTGACGGAAAACATTTACAGATGACACCCAATGTATGACCAAAACATGAACAGATGACACCCTATGTGTGACGAAAACATGAACAGATGACACCCCGTTCGTATAACAGAACAAAACGTGAACAGTTCTAATTTCTTGTTAACTAAGGGTCGTGAGTTCATATCTTGCTTAATTACCACTTGACTGAATTAACTTCATAACTTGCAGAGTCCAATGTATAATAATTAATCAGATAATGCATACTGACACATGTAACAAAATCAAACATGACAACATACTAACGTAAAATCAGTCATAGTCAAATATTTATCTCATGATAATCAGATTAATAACTGAACAATAAACAATTACCAAAGTGTTAACGAAATATAATAATTATTGAAAAACGGTTAAACAGATATTAAATACATGATACTATTATAATATTAGAGTCACGTCATTATATAAGTCAATTTACACAAACATGCATATGAACATGACATGCTTATAGACAATTAAAACTGATGAGAATAACACATATTACATTTATCACACGTGGGTCACATTACAATGTAAATTCACTTACACAAAGCATAGACATTTATCACACATGGGTCACATTACAATGCAAATTCACTTACACAAAGCATAGACATTTATCACACATGAGTCACATTACGATGCAAATTCACTTACACAAAGCTTATACAATTATCATACATGGGTCATATTACAATATAAGTTCACTTACACAAAACATATACATTTATCACACATGGATTATATTACAATATAAGTTCACTTACACAAAGCATATACATTTATCACACATGAGTCATATTATAATATAAGTTTACTTATCTGAAGCGGAAGAATGAACTAAACAATTAACGACTTGAAATCAAAAAATATATAATCATTAAATTGTTTTGAAATAAAACAATATAAACACATTTTTAATATCATAAAATAAAAGAGATTTAATTAAAACGGTGCGAAGGGGTCTGAGCGAGTTCAGAAGACAATGCTTTGGGTCAGAAATTGAAAGATTAAACTTGGCCAAACGGTTCAAACCGGGCTGGTTCAGACCATTCCGGTTTGATTTTATTTGATGGGTCGGTTCAGACCGGTCCGGCTAAGCTGAACCGGTCTGGATTAGGTTGGACCGGTCCGGGTTGACTGAACCGGTTCGGGTAAGCTTCTATCTGGTCGGCAAAAACAAACTGGGTCATAAGACGCAGTTACAGTCGAAATAGAGGGCGAGAGAAAGAAAGAGAAAATAGGGAAGGGGAAAGGGGGGCCTCGCGATAAACCGTCGGTGATGGTGGAAGCAGAGGGAGAAAAAGAGAGACAGAGAGAACGAGAAGGTGAAAGAAATCGAGAGGGGAAGAAAAACAGAGGGAATCTGAGAGGGGAAGAGAGAGAGGGATAAAGAGAGAAGCAGAGAGAGAAAACGAGAGACAACACAAAGAGGAAGAGACAAAGTAGATGAGAGAGAAATAGAGGGTGAGTGAGAAGGAAATAGAGGGAGAGAGAGGGGAAGGGGAAACAAAACAGGGGAGAGAGAAAAGACAGAGAAAGAAGAGAAGAAGAAGAAAAGAAAAAACTTACCGATGATGGAATGTCGACGGCAACAGCAAGGAGCAAGAAGAGAGAAGGAGAAGAAAACGTAAAGAATGTGGGAGAACAGTTTCATTGAAGAGGGCTGCGTGGGGTGAGATGGAGAAGGAGAAATATATAAAAATTAGGTTAGGGCTAGGTTAGGGTGTAAAGAGATGTATGGTGTGAGTTAGTGCTAAAACATTATAATATAAAACTCTTTTACATTGAAAAATTAAATTTTAAACTAAACCCTATATAATTAAAATTGTTTTACCAAAATTACAAATAATCCCTTTTTAAAATCACTTTATCTTTTAAATCAATTTTATGAAAATGCTCCTTTACGAAGGGTCGGGATATTACATCACTAGTAATGTATTCCCCCCCTCCCCCCCATTATCAGACGGAATACTACACACTACAATATTATACTGAGTTTTTATCATGATAAGAAACTGTTTAAGCACATTCGAGATCTCAGACTTTTTCGTAAGTAAATAAACTTAAGTACACCTAGAGAAGTCATCGATAAAAGTAACATAATAACAATGTCCAGACATAGAAATAACAGGGGAGGGACCCACACATCAGAATGAATTAAGTCAGACATAGCAAACGACCTATGCATGTGTGAAATATAAGGTTTTCGACAATGTTTTGAGAGTTGGCAAATCTGACATTGAAAATGAAAATGTTTGCAGGCATCAACTAAAGTGGGAAATAACAAACAAAGGTACTGAAAGTTGACATGTCCCAAACGGGCATGCTAAAGCCGTATGTCTTTAGCAGAAAAAGAAACAGGGAAATCAAAAACAGTAGAGGAAACAGCCTGTAATACTGAATCTGGTGGCTAGAGAGGTGGTGGGTCCTCGAAGTAATATAGTCCATCTCGCTCATGTCCCCCAGCAAAAATCCTCCCTGAACTTAGGTCCTGTAGAAAACAACTATCAGTTAAGAAAATGACAGCATAGTTTAGAGGTTTAGCAAGACGGCTCACAGATAAAATTTAGGAATATGAAAAATTGAGGAAAGGGTAAAATCAGGTGAAAGTTGTACACTCCCCATACCACTCATACTAATCATAGAATCGTCTGCCAGACGCACAAAGCTATGAACAGGATCCAAGGGTGTGGAGAATAGAGACAAATCACCAGTCATATGATCATTAGCACCGGAATCCAAAACCCATTTAAGTTTCTCAGAGCGGACATGAAAAGCAGTGGGAATACCTGAGGCCAAAGAGGTAGGAGGGGTAGCAAAGTTGTGTCCATTCAGCAGGACGCTAGTAAATCTCTCATCGGACACGGGATAATCTAGATATGGCTTAGTAGCAACAGCAAAACCTGAAGATTCAGACATCTCAAATCCAAGAAAGCAACACAAAGTGCCAAAAAATCCGACGGAGAGACAAAGAAAGATTGTTCACAACCTTCTATATCATGAAAAAGTTAAAAAAAATGTGACCAAACTGTGGTTTACAACCCGAAAATCACTGGAAAATAGAGATGTTTTGAGATCACCTCATACTAAATTTGAACTTTTTTTCCTTGTTTGTTATTTTTCTACGTCATGTGCGAAAATGGATCAATCTTATCACTTGGATCTTGCACTATGTATACTACTAGTTCTCAATAACTCTAAAACTAGTTCTTGTGTAGTAATCTATTATAAAATAGTGTATCATATTTGTATTACGTTATTACGTTCTTTTGATCGACCGTGTTTGTTCATTTTTATTCATTGCTTTTATGAACGAAAAAGGTATCACTGTAGATATTGAACTTGTTGATCCTTGGAAAGGGCCTAAGTTAGTTTCCTTAAACAATCCCAAGAGGATAATATTCAAACTCTGTAGTTTACGGTTTTCTGGTGCATTTCACCAAGAAATGTTATATGTCATTACAATAAAAGTTTTATTACAGACTTTTAATTGTAAATATAAAGTTGTCAACCAACTATATAGAAAATCCTTTTAAATATAATTAAGAAGTTAACCAAGTGCGGCAGCTCAACTGGTAAAGCCTTGGGTATGCTCCCCAAAGGTCCCATATTCGAGCTAGTTCTTGTCACTGGAGATTTACCCGGTCGTTAACTTCAGGACCTGTGAGAATTAGTCGGGCAAAGCCCGGATACCCGCGTTATCAAACAAAATATATAATTAAGAAGTTTCTTCTGTGAAGACTCTATCATCTCTCTTTACACATTATGTCATCAGTCCCAACAGTTCATGAAAGTTGAATAATGAGTAATGTATTTCTGAGACGATTTTTCAGTTACTAACTCAAGTAATTGTGCATGATTTTGAGCAAATAATGCCATGATCCCAAACACCTTTTGTCACCTTCGTGTTTCTCTTGCTCAGTTTTCTAGTGTGTGGTTAGTTACTCATTCTTCTTCTTTCTAATTCTTCAGGGATAAATTCTGGACTGTTTGCCCAGGAACTAATGGAGAACTGTAAAAAGTATGTGCTGGATTGCAGAAGTCCGTTTCCCAAACCAGAGGAAATGATTGCCAGAAGTGTTGCAGAAAGCCATTCTTCTGGATCATCTACGATTTTGGTTGCTTACTTCGATGGGCAGGTACAAAAATTCTCTACTTTTTCCACATTGTGAAGTCTATTAGCTTCATGGATACTGCTTTAGTTTTACTTTTATGTCTATTTGATGTTATATGGTGTGGAGGTAGCATTTAGAGCAAATTGTTATTCAGTGGGTTGGCTAAATAAAGTACATTATAGCTGCCAAGATAGGGACTTCAGGCTACCTCCTTTTGGTTAAAGATGTCTGGTTCTTATTAGTCACTAGTTAATGCATCTTCCAAGGATTTGAAGTTAGTTTACAGAAGAAAATTAGAAAGCAAATTATCTCATCAGGAATGCTGAGGAAGATTTACTTTGAGATAAGAGATTTGTCCTAGCAAACAAATTATTTACAGGTGCACATAAAGAAGAAAACGGTTTAGACGCAGTCATATTCTTTTCTGTATGTATGATAAAATAAGAAAGAAAGTTGATTACACTAACATCTAATGCGTGAAAATATTAAAAGCTCGATAGAGTATTTTGATTACACTCTCATGATGCCATAAATTAATTATGTCTATAATTTTAAATTACAGGCTCTGCATGTGGCTAATATTGGAGACACAGGTTTTTTCATCATTAGAAATGGTGCAGTCTTCAAGAGATCATCTCCAATGGTTCACGAGTTCAACTTTCCTTTACACATTGAAAGAGGTGATGATCCCTCAAAACTCATAGAGGTATGTATGATGAACTAAATAATAGCCTCAATGTATGTTGAAGTAAGTCTTTGGATATGCATCAAAGAATCAAAGGTCATTTGTTTCATGATTCTAAACAAATCATGGAAACTTTGAAAATAAGCTCGTCAAGGGTTTATTCATTAAATTTTTAACATCATAAAACATGTTTGTTGGAAGTAGTATCTAAAAAGATGATCTTAGATTAAACACTTGGATAATATATTTAACTATCCATCAACACTTTAAATATTAAAGTACTTTAGTTTTCAATTGTAATTCTTATATTGGCTTTATAGTTTTGTACGCTTCATTTAATTATTATATTCAGGGATTTTATTTTAAATTTTGATTAATAACATCTATTGTTAATTCAACTTTATTTTGGTGTTTCAAACATTTTATATCGTGGAAATAGTAAAAGAAAAAGAGAGATAAAGTGACAATTGAATTCAGCGAATCAGAATAACTCTTTGTTGTTTTCCAAATGCTTTCGCCTTATTTAATAATCAAGTTGAGAGACTTATTTCATTTTATTATCCCTGAAGAAATGCAAAAGGATTTCATGATGCGTATATGCTTAGGAAGGGGAAGGGAAAGATTATAATTACTCAGTAAAAGTCTTCCAATTACAATATGTTGCCTTTTTAGGAATACATAATCGACTTGGATGAGGGAGATGTGATTGTTACAGCAACGGATGGCCTTTTTGACAATTTATATGAGCAAGAGATTGCGTCAATTGTATCCAAGTCATTGCAAAGAAGTCTGCAACCTCAAGTGCGTGGTTCACTCCTATCTTATTTACATTTTCAAATTATCTTCTTGATAATCTATCGTAGAGTTTGCAGTGAACTGCAAGCTTTGTTTATCAACAACTTGCAGTCTTTTGAGTTGCCTAGGTGGCTTTCCGTTTTCTTTTTTTTTTATTGGGTCTTGGCTTCATTTTCAGGAAATAGCAGAGTTCTTGGCTGTAAGAGCACAAGAAGTGGGTAGCTCAGCATCTGCAAGAAGTCCATTTGCTGATGCAACTCAGGCAGCAGGATATGTAGGATACACGGGAGGCAAGGTTGATGATGTGACTGTCATCGTTTCGGTAGTACAAGAAAGATAAAAGCTCTTGATGTGAGTTTGTTGATATTCTTTGTATATGTTTCATTCAATTCTTGGTGCATTTGACTGAGACACAAAATCTCTTTTTCTTTTCCATGAATGTCATGTAAGAATTTTCTTTTATGAAATTATTAGCTAAGGATCTGTACAAAAATTCTGCCCTTCCAGTCTTTTGGATTAACTCCTGCTTGACTGGTTGTGACAAGCGAAGGCACCTACTTTATAATTAGGGTTAATTACACGCAAGTTCACTTTCGCACTGTAATGTATAAATAATTTCCGAAACACCTAAACGCCCTAATGTTTATAACCCTGTTTCACATTGCACTCTCTTCACAAGTCACTCACAATTTTCAATGAAAAACGCGGTGCGTTTCATGTGGTCGTGGTAATAGAAAGGGTAAAAGCAGCAGGATTTTTTAGTATTCAATAGTATTTTTGGAAAAAATAATTAAAATACAGTATTTTTGAAATAAATTTCAAAAGTAAGGTGTAATGGTACAGTTAAGACGAAAGCGTCTTGTAAAAGATGCCTTCGGGTGGCATGGTTACAAATGAGGTCACGTAGAAGACGTTTTTTGTGACGACGCCTTCATAAAAGTAGGTGTCTTTAAAAAAGATGTCTTCATTAATAGTAGAAGGCATCTTTTATAAAGACGTTTTCAACGATACATTTAAAAGATCGTCAACACTCTTTCCCGTTGCCGTTCGTCATCGATTGTGGTCGGAGTTTTGTCATTTTGCCGGCATTACACCCTCTCTCTTATCTCACTCATTCACAAAAAAAAAATTTAATCTCTCAAATCAGTAGCAAGAACTCCTCAAACCCTAAGTATATTTCTAACTTATTTGATCTCTTAAATTTGTTCTTCAAATTTTGAATTTGTTCATTTTTTATGAATGTGTATGCATATATTTCATTAATTTTGTAATATCTCTCTTTAATCTCTCTCAAACTCTAGATTTTCATGTGTTTTGGGTTCTCAAATTTTAGATGCACTTTCTCAATTATGTGATATTTAAATTCTTAATTTGTAAAATTTTATTTATGAATGGGTTGATATATTATGAAATTGTTATTATTAACTTTGAATTTGTAGATTAATTTGTAGAATTTTTAGATCTAGTTTTGAAATTACTGTGTATTGCTTAGTAGGTTGACAAATGGGGGAAAGACATATGGTAGTTTTACGTTACATGAATGGTAATGTCGTAGTCGGTGCAAATGGAGTTTCTTATGATCAACCTTCAATGAAGAGAATTATAATTCACAAGAAGATTACTTTTAACGAGTTATATAATACTTTATGTGAAGCCTTATCAATTGACCGCTACATTGAAACTTGGACATAGTTTATCGTTATCCACTTACTCTTGGTGCTGGGTCATTCAACTATGTGGGATTTCTAATACAGAATGATAACGATGCTCATGTGGTGTTTACTATTGTGCTTCAAATTTCTCTTCCAAATACAATTGAGTTATATTTAACCGAAAATGCTAGAGATGTAGGATGTCTTAGCATAAACTTGTATAATGACAATATGTATGGTGGAGTTGAGGTACACGATAGTGCAACAATTTCTTCTCCATTCCATGACAATGACATGTATCCTACAGTGCAAGAAAATATACCTAGTAGTAGTTATTTGCCACATGAAGATGCAGATACTCATATATGTTATGGTATCAGAGAATGACACAGCGATACATAACTCAACATGAGAGCGTTATATGATTTAATGGTAAGAGCCATACACGCCGCCGAGACGAACCATTTATGTCTCAGCAAGAGTCATACACGCCGCCGGTCTTTTATACATTTGGAGGGAGTCAATGACTCAACTTGGTTCCACTTCTGAACCATTTCATCAACCTCAACGGCGTAAAGGAGGACGAGCTGGTGCTCCTGGAGGATGAGGTAGAAGACGTGCCCGAAACTCACCTATAATGGAAGATGTTCCAATAGATGAAGACTCACATATTGTGGAGGAAGATCCGTCGCTTATTGTTAAGATGAAGAAAGTGTAGCAGTTTTTATGGAGGAATGTTCATCATCATAAGTAACTCAATTACAAACATATGAAAGACACTCAAGAAGAATGAGAAGACGACCACTGTATGGAACGTGATTGATTTATATTTTTTGTATTTGAATTTTTATAGAATAATATAAAATGTAAAGTCATAAAATTTGTTAAAAATATATGTTGTTCATTGAGAATGTGTGGTAAAGTCATAAAATGTTCTGTAGCATGGATGATTTTTATGTGCAGGTTAGGTTGTTGATGATTTTTGTATGCAGGTGTGAGCTTCTGCACTGAAGAAGTATTTTGTAAAGACGATTTTTGTCAACTGGAATTCGTCTTTAAAAAAGACACCTTCCGACGTGACCGAATCCATCTTAATTTTTGAAATTAGTTTCAAAGCTACCTTATTTTCAAATTTCTTTTTTTAAAAATCACATTAAATTCAGAAATTCCCCAAAAGCAGCAAACATGTTCTCAATCAACAAATGGGCGGAGGGTACCCAATCAGCCTCCACCAGATCAGCCACTTCCCATATTTAAGGAGAAATGGTTAAGTAAGGTTAGTCTTAGTCAAGTTTAGTCTTGTAAAAGCCCTTGTGAAGACTAACAAAAATAACACTTCCAGAATAAAAAAACAGTGAGAAATTGTTCTGCTACAAAACGTAAAAAAGCTCCATAAAAATTGCTCTTAAATGTTTTCACACACGCACACACTTATACACATATATATATGATCATTACAAGACATTTTTTTAGTCTCTTGATTTTCTCAACACATGAGATCTAAAGATTTACTGAGAATGACTTTTGTGAGACGATTCTCTAAAAGAACACAATGATTCTTCTTTTAAAGATTTGATTAACTATTAATCGTAGAAAAAAAATCATTCTGAGCAATTGTGTTCACAACACAATTCTCTGATTGATCAACTGATGGTCTAATCAACTCATTCATCAAGTTAGGCCATTCAAATAAAATCTGTATCTTTTTTTAGATAATGACGTATCAAATATTTAGAGATAATTAAAAAATAAAAATAATATTTAATTTTAATTTACCCAATACAATGAGACTAACTGTATAATGGTGCACAACTACAATGCCACATGGCATTGCAGTGTGCCATGAGGCAGCATAGTGCCTCACGACACCACTGTAGTGCCATGTGACACTAAAGTGTTGCACCCCTACTACTGTAGTGCCACGTGACACTACAATAGTCTGTTTCAATCTCTGATACCTAATCAGTGATTGACACGTGGTAATTACTACAAATTAAATATTTATTTTAATCAGATAAATATATAGATATCAGTTAATTCAAAATTAACATATCCGATTACCCCTATCAACTAAATTATCCGTTATTCACAAATAACAGATTTAATTGATCTAAAATATTATCTAATAATGATTCAATTATCTAATTTCATAAATTAGATATTCTGTCTCACTTATCGATAATTAAAAAAATAATCGATAATTACTTATATATATTAATTTCAAAAATTACGTTTATATATATAAACAACTCAAATAATTAATCACACATAATTATCTCATAATTATGTACTTGTCCTAGAATAAAAATTCATTTGCAAGTTAGTCATTTTCTCATGCCCTGAAATATTCACACCCTAAACTGCGTAGTATAGAGGTGACTTGGGGACCATTGACCTATAATCCTAAGCTCGAATAAACTAGATTATTAATTAAATAATCTTATTTAATAATTCCATTATTACTTCGCTATATATATAGAATTGAAATCTTAGTGATTATAGAATATATTTACAAAGTATTCTCATGTAGTCTACTCATATAATCAGTTCATGTGGTTCTATCCTCCAATTATTGGTTCGTAAATTAGAACTAGTCAAAATTACCATTTTATCATTCTAATTACATCTTGATCTTTAAGTACCATTAATCCACTAGTAAATGACTAATTTATAATCTTATTATAAATTTGAGGTCAATAACCATTCAGATCCAGAATTAACACTTAAGGGAACCAATATACGATTCGTTAAGAAAGCTTGGATTTCAAATCTTGTAAGATCATGATCCCAGCCATTCATATCACTGAATCTCCAAAATAAAAGTCACTAGCCTATTTTACAAACAAACCTTAACGAGTGAATAAAAAAATCTAGTACACATGTATAGGAGTTCATGACTACTCAAGATTCAGACTGATCTACATATGATCATCAAATTGATGTATATTCAATCCTTATGATAAACGGCATATTGATAAAGATATTAATTCACATCGATCCAGTCATATATAATCTCATTATATAAAGTACATTCACTAAGATGTCTATCCAGATCAATGATCTGAATCTAAACCACACGCATTCATAATGTTTAGTGAACCGTACTAGCAACCATTCATTAAAGATTTCATACTTTAATATATTGCTGATAATTTTATTCATTATCTATTATCTTGATCCTCTCGTACTAATACAAGATCATAGTCTCATTAATGAATATGAAATTTTCAGATATTTATAAAAATTATTCAACAATAATTTTAAAGAAAAATTATAAGAAAAATGTAATCCTCATTAAATTTCATATCAAAACATCAATACACATGCTTTGGGGGCATTACCCCCAACAATCTCCCACTTTCCCTAAAGCAAATGTGGCATCTCTCTCAACCTCATGTTTCGCACATGACGCTCAAACAACTTCGTAGGAAGTGTCTTGGTAAATAAGTCAGTCAGGTTTTGATCCAACATTATCTCCATAACAGTCAGAGCCAGATTTTGATCCAATATTATCTTCATAACATGTACATCACATTGGCCTATGACCCAGATGTTGACTTTCGACTATCATTATATGATTCCTAATCAGTAGATCTAGTGGAGTTCAGGTCTCTACCTGAATAAACAAGCATATAGTTTCTCATTCTCCTAAAATACTTGAGAATGTGTTTTACTGCAATCCAGTGTTCCAAACCTAGATTTGATTGATAACGACTGACTATTCCCACTACAAAATAGATGTCTGGTCTCGTACAAAACCAGACATACATGATACTTCCAATTACTGAAGCATAGGAAACCTTTCTCGTATCCTCTTCCTCCCGAGATGTCTTAGGACATTGTTCCTTGGAGAGGATAATTCCATGTCTGGTCGGTAGTTGACCTTTCTTAGAATTTTTCATAGAGAATCTATGAAATACCTTATCAATATAAGATGACTGAGAAAGTACTAAGAG
Organism: Datisca glomerata; assembly: GCA_003255025.1. Taxonomy (NCBI): domain Eukaryota; kingdom Viridiplantae; phylum Streptophyta; class Magnoliopsida; order Cucurbitales; family Datiscaceae; genus Datisca; species Datisca glomerata. Next base: position 43,920 of record QANY01008056.1, read on the forward strand.
TTTGTTCTTCCTATCCCTTAGGATTTGGATATATAGAACATATCTCGCCTCTCCCAAATCTTTCATTTAAAATTTTTCAGCTAACGACTTCTTTACCTTTGAAAAAATTTCTACATCCTTCCCAATGAGCAGAATATCGTCGACATAAAGAATTAAGAAAACCACTATCTTATCTTTGATGTATTTATAAACACAGGATTCGTCAACATTTTCCTCGAAGCCATAAGACTTTATAATTAAGTTTCATGATTCTAAACAAATCGTGGAAACTTTGAAAATAAGCTCGTCAAGGGTTTATTCATTAAATTTTTAATATCATAAAACATGTTTGTTGGAAGTAGTATCTAAAAAATGATCTTAGATTAAACACTTGGATAATATATTTAACTATCCATCAACACTTTAAATATTAAAGTACTTTAGTTTTCAATTGTAATTCTTATATTGGCTTTATAGTTTTGTACGCTTCATTTAATTATTATTTTCAGGGATTTTATTTTAAATTTTGATTAATAACATCTATTGTTAATTCAACTTTATTTTGGTGTTTCAAACATTTTATATCGTGGAAATAGTAAAAGAAAAAGAGAGATAAAGTGACAATTGAATTCAGCGAATCAGAATAACTCTTTGTTGTTTTCCAAATGCTTTCGCCTTATTTAATAATCAAGTTGAGAGACTTATTTCATTTTATTATCCCTGAAGAAATGCAAAAGGATTTCATGATGCGTATATGCTTAGGAAGGGGAAGGGAAAGATTATAATTACTCAGTAAAAGTCTTCCAATTACAATATGTTGCCTTTTTAGGAATACATAATCGACTTGGATGAGGGAGATGTGATTGTTACAGCAACGGATGGCCTTTTTGACAATTTATATGAGCAAGAGATTGCGTCAATTGTATACAAGTCATTGCAAAGAAGTCTGCAACCTCAAGTGCGTGGTTCACTCCTACCATTTACATCACCTTGGAATCCAGTGTTTTACTGCAATCAAGTAAAGAACACGATGGTTCTTCTTTTAAAGATTTGATTAACTATTAATCGTAAGAAAAATCACTTTCAGCAATTTTGGTCACGACACAATTCTCTGATTGATCAACTGATGATCCGATTAACTCATTCATCAACTTAGGCCATTCGAATAAAATCTGTATCTTATTTTAGATAATGAGTTATTAGATATTTAGGGATAATTAAAAATTAAAAATAATAGTTAATTTCAAATTACCCAATACAGGGGGACCCACTATATAATGGTGCACAACTGTAGTGACACATGACACTACAGTAATCCATGTCAAGACACGTGGTAATTATTGTAAATTATATATTTATTTTAATCAGATAAATATCTAGATATCAGTTAATTCAAAATTGATATATCTGATTACCCCTATCAACTAAATTATCTGTTATTTCACAAATAATAGATTTAGTTGATCCAAAATATTATCTAATAATAATTTAATTATCTAATTTCATAAATTAGATATTCTGTCTTACTTATCTATAATTAAAAAAATAATTGATAATTATTTATATATTAATTTCAAAAATTACATTTATATATAAATAATTCAATTAATTAATCACACATAATTATTTCATAACTATGTATTTGCCTCAGAATAAAAATTCTGTTGCAAGTGAGTCATTTTCTCATGTCCTGAAATATTCACACCATATACTGCGTAGTATAGAGTTGACTTGGGGGACCATGAACCTATCATTCTAAGCTATAATAAAACATATTAATAATCTTATTTATTAATTCTATTATTAATCTACTATAAATATAGAATTAAACTCTTAATAATTATAGAATGTTTTTACAAAGTATCATCATGTAGTCTACTGATATAATCAAATCATGTAGTTATGTCCTCCAATTATTGGTTCGTAAATTAGAACTGATCAAAATTACTGTTTTACCCTTCTAATTACCTATTGATCTTTAAGTATCATTAATCAACTAGTGAATGGCTAATTTATAATATTATTATAAATTTGAGCTCAATACCATTCGGTTCTAGAATTAACAGTTTAGAGAACCAATATACGATCCAGTCATATATAATCTCATTATATAAAGTACATTCACTAAGATGCATGTCCACATCAATGATCAAGATCTAGATCACACGCATTCATAATGCTTAGTGAACCGTACTAGCAACCATTCATTAAAGATTTCATACTTTAATATGTTGCTGACAATTTTATTCATTATCTATGATCTTAATTCTCTCGTACTAATACAAGATCATTGTCTCATTAATGAATATGGAATTTCCAGTTATTTATATAAATTATTTAACAATAATTTAAAAGAACAATTATAAGAAAAATGTAATCCTCATTAAATTTCATATCAAAATGTCAATACACATGGTTTGAAGGCATTACCCCCAACAGTTTCTACTTCTTTTGATCAACATGAAAACTTAGAAAGAATGTAGGAAATTAATTTCTCGGCATAAGTATCTCGAAATAATGGTAATTTTTTTAAGTGACTTACAAATTGCACTGTACATAATATAGTTTATAGTGTAAACAAATTAAATAGGTATACTAGTAACATTAGTAAGGTACATTGGATTATTATTGAAAGAATTTTAAAATATCTTAAAGGTACCATTCATTATGGAATTCTATATGTTGACTTTCCAATAGATGAGACTAACGCTAATAGTGGTTATGTATTTACTCTTGGTGGAGGTGTTGTTGTGAGATCACTATTGTGAAAAATTGGGCTACTCTCTAGAAGCGCTCATGAAACAAGATACGTGTGCATGATCGTCCATTGCACAAATCAGACTAGAATCTTATAAATTTCTCATATGTGTGTTGTATGTGGAAGTCTAACCAAAGAACCTACTTTTCAAGACTTTAGTATGATATATATATGTGTGTGTGAATATGTATGTATATATGTGAGTGTCTATGTATATGCGTATGTATTTATACATGTATGTATGTATAAATTGGGGAGTATATATAAATAGTGCTAAGGAGGGAGTACTATCTTTGGGCATGAATTGCTCAATATATTTCATTGAAGTCCTTAAAAATATTATGATTAAATATTAATAAATTTAAAATTAATGAGTAATGGTACTTTTAACATTTTGGATAATATTATCTAAATTATTTATATAAATTCCTAAATTTTTCTTATGTATCTAATAAACAAATATTTTAAATTATTTTTAGCTCGTCTTTAATAATACCATTTATAATTACGTCTTATATCTTTGTTTGTTAGATTATATTTTTTTTTTAACATAGTCAATTGTTTAAGTTAACTTTATTTAGATAATATACCTTAAAATGTATGGAATAATACGCATGAAAAACATAAAAATAATATCAAATTTAATTTTATTAGTTTAATATATTATTAGAATGCTAAAATTTGAAGTAACTATATTTGGTGATGTTTTTTTTTGTAAATTCTACAAATACTTGTTGATCTAACTATTTTATGTTTATTACTTTTTCACCATCTGAAATACTATATTAATTAAATTTATATTATTTAGTTTATCACGTATAATACACGTTTTAAGAACTAGTATATATATATATATATAAGTTGGATATGGACTCTCGTAATTATGTCAAGTGGTATATTTAACTTTATAGCATGTGTGCATACCCTACTGAAATGATCTACTCTTTATCAAAAATTATTTAATATATTATGAACTTGATGAATTAACTAATTAATAATTATAAAAGTGGAATTCTTTTTTTAAACATGTGTGTGAAGTTATAAGGAAGAACAACAAAAATGACAAATTTTTCAGCTCAAACTGTAAAAATGTTCAGAAACTTTTTTTTTTCAAAATGACCAAAATAATGTAAATAATTTGTTTACATCTGTGTAATTTTTGTACATAAATTGTTTACTTTAGTCATTTTTGCCATTGTTGCAAAAAATAAGTTTTTTGGTTATTTTACAATTTGAGCTGGAAAGTTGACTTTTCTTGTCATTTTTGAAAGGTATAATATTTTTATTTAGTGCACAAATAAATCACTACTCAAGTTTTAATACGAAAAGAGTGTTTTGTTATTTTGGAATTTTAAATTAGTTAAAACTTTTATTTCTTCATCTGAAACTATAATTGTTTTTTTTTGCTAAAAACTGCATTTTGTTTGATATAGTATCTTTATTAAAAAAATTAGCTAAAAAAAGTTTTCCTGAAATATTTTTTTTACAGTCAATATATATTTTTAAAAAAGAGTAATTCTATATCGACCAAGTAATTGACCGAGTGATGAGACAATAATTATACGTTATGAATAGGAATAATTCTCGGTGTTCGGTCACATCAGCCGAGAAGAAAAATAATTAAAGCAAATGCCACGAAGCATTATGGGAATAACTGAATTTGCCATGTTGGCAGATCTGAAAAAGATGATCAGAAGCTACTCGCCTAACTAAGGCAGCTGAAGTGTAAAAGTCACGTAGGAAGTCACAAAAGTCAGAGAAGCCAATCAAGGGAATCATAACCGTGGCAAAACTGGTATCAATCATTACAACCGTCAGGTTCGTCACACCGCCAAATGATTCAAATTCAAAAAGCTGTTAATACTGATAAGCAAGACTCAGTTATTCACCTAAAAGATGAAGAAAATCCTGGGAGATAAACTCAATCTCAAAAAATATTCGGATTATTCTCGCTTTATTTCGGAATTAAGTTGTATTACACGCCTATAAATACATGCCAAATTTTAAACTGAAGGATCATCGAATACAAGCCACTGCAAATTTCTTACTCTAGTGCTTATTTCTTCTGCTCTTGATACTTTCTATTTTAGAGGAAATTCATTTGAATTTTGGTGCTTTCATTGAGAGCCGAGAGAAAATGCTCGAGAAACTCACCCAAAAACACTAAACATGCCTAGAACTAGATCCAACACAGCCTATAATGGAGACAATGAAGCCAAAAATACTAATGACCAAATAGATCAACCTACCCCACTAGCGGAGATACTCCAGACAATTTTGACTGGGATGCGAGAGATGGAAGAACGAAACGCAGAAACGGAGCGCGATGCGTGGAGAGCTATGTAAGAACATATCCATGCTCTTCAACAAGAGATGGCTCAGCGCGTGCTGAGGTCATCCAAAGAGCAAATAACAAAGAATAGGACATCCTTTTAGAGAATAATAGGCGAGAGGCAAGATAAGAAAACCACGAGACTAGTAGAAACATGCAACGAGAAAAAGGGAAAATTCAATCTCAGAACCGAGAAAATGAGGTTGCAGAGGAGATGCGCCAATCTAAAATTATCAGCAATGAAGCTGTAGAAGAGTTACTGGAACGAAAGATGCTGGAGATGAGTAACCTGGGTAGTACTGGAAAAAGCGATCTTGATTCTCTCACCCGTACCTCGTTGAGTCTAGAGATTTTGCCGGTTCCTGTACCTAAGAAATTTGTGGCTCCAAAATTCAAGTGTTATGAAGGGAAGACAGATCCAATGGATCATCTACGCCATTTTAGGCAGATAATGGCTATGCATCAGCATGAAGATGATTTAATGTGCAGAATGTTCCCAACCAGTCTGGATAGAATGGCCTTAAAATGGTATCCTTCGTACCATATTCACTTGATTACTAATTTTGCTGTTATGTCTTCTGTCTTTCTGGAACAGTACTCCACATATCGAGAAGTAATGGAGAACAAAGAATACTTCCTCACGATCATGATCAAGGAAGGAGAATTCTTACGGGAGTACACCCATAGATTCAAAGACGAAATGGCAAAGGTGGAAAACTGTGATGATCGGATGGCCAGACAAGTTTTTAGAAGAGGGATAGGACCAAACTCACCCTTGTTCGAAGACTTGTCCAAAACAAAATCTTTATATATGGAAAAGACTTTCCAAAGGGCTCAGAATTATATCACACTGGAAGAAGAAAAGAAGAGTTTGTTGAAGGCAAACAAACAAAAAAAGGAAGAATCACAGAAGCGAGAAAGGAATTCCAGATCAGAAAGGTAGAGGACTGACAGGATAAACAAAACTGACGAAAGGGGTGGAAAATGAGGAAGAACAGAGTACCAAAGATAAGACTCGAGTAAAGTACATCCAAGGGACAAGGTCTACACACCGTTGACCCTCCCAGTGAATCAGATCTTAGAACAGATTAAGGACAAGCCATGGTTAAAAAGGCCCGCGCCACTTACAAAATAACCCAGTTACAAAGACAAGGAAACGTATTGTTCCTTCCACAGGAGTAGTGGACACTATACCAGAGATTTCTTCCAACTCAAATAATATATTGAAGAACTTATGAAAGATGGATATCTACGCCGGTTCGTGAAAAGAGAATAGCAGAAACAAGTGGCAGAAAAAAAATTGTGGTGTGAAAAGCGTGACAACGAGAAACAACCGCTTCGCGTTGTTAGCACTATCATTGCACTAACGGAGCAAGAAGGAACAACAAGGGAGGAAAGGAAACAGTACTGTAAGAAACCAATGTTGGAGAAGCGCATGGAGAACCACTCATCTGACAATAGGAATCTTCCGCTAATATTTGATGACCTAGATCTTGAACACGACGGACGCCATAACGATGCAGTTGTCATTTCGATACAGGTCAGTAATTTTCTTTTGAGATGAGTTCTGGTAGATGACGGAAGCGCGATCAACATATTGTACTGAACCACGTTAGAAAAGATGTCAATGGGAGATCAGAAGCTACAGGGGACCTCATAACCGTTGATAAGTTTTAATGGAGCTATCAGTTACTCAGAGGGGATCCTTACTCTCCCCGTAAGAGCTGAACCTTTTAATCATATGACTGAGTTTGTAATTCTGGATACTTCATCCCTATACAACGCCATTCTAGGAAGAACATGGCCGCATAAGATGAAAGTTGTACCATTAACCTTCTATCAAGTATTAAAATACCCCTCACCGGAAGGAATCAAGACCATCAAAGGAGACCAGGCTTCAGCCCGCATATGTTCTATGACTCCATCAGAGTCTGCAAAGAAAAAGTGTACAGAAGAAGTAGAACTCAGACAGCCAAAGGAAACAACTCAATAGCAATCAAATGACGACGGGTTAGACGGCCTGAGGTACGAGACTGGGGAACAGGCAGAGTTGGTGAGCTTAAAAGAAGGAAAACAAAATATGACAAACATCGGCACCTACCTCGAACAAGCAAAGAAAGACATGTTGATCGACTTTCTACGAAGGAACAAAGATGTTTTGGCCAATGTGGTGATGGTACGAAAAAAGAATGGCAAATGGAGAATCTGTGTGGATTTCACCGACTTCAATGAAGCTTGTTCAAAGGATGACTATCCACTGCCCAAAATTGACCAAATGGTAGACGCCACATCTGGACATGAGCTCCTCAACTTTATGGACGCCTACTCTAGATATAACCAGGTGAAACTGTTCCAACCTGACCAAGAAAAAACTTATTTCAGTACTGAATATGGCATTTATTGTTATAAAAGTAATGTCATTTGAGCTGAAAAATGCAGGAGCTATATATCAGAGATTGGTGAACAAAGTTTTCTTGAGTCAGATTGAAAGAAATATGGAGGTTTACATGGACGACATGTTGATAAAAAGCAAAGGACGAGAAAACCATATCCAAGATCTAGATGAGGTTTTCTCAGTCCTAAGAAAGAACTCAATGAAGTTGAATCCGGAGAAGTGTACTTTCGACGTTATTGCAAGGAAATCCCTTGACCACTTAATAACATGGCGAGGGATAGAAGTTAACCCTAACCAGGTGAAGGCTATAATGGAGATGAAGTCCCCGAGGAATAAAAATGAAATTCAAGGACTTCCTGGGAGACTCGCGGCACTCAACAGGTTTATTTCCAAGTCAACAGATAAGTGCAAGCCATTCTTTGATAAACTGAGAAAGAACTCTATAGACAAATGGGATGAAGAGTGTGAAAAGGCCTTCAACAGAATCAATGAGTACTTAACAACACCCCCACTACTCTCAAAACCAATGCCTGGTGAGCAAATCCTCTTATATGTTGCAGTTTCAGAAACAATTGTAAGTGTCATGCTCATTAGAGAAGAAGAAAAGAAGCAGAAACCCATATACTTCATCGGTAAAAGCTTAGATGCAGCAGAGACAAGCCATAAAAAGATGGAAAAATTAGTATTGGCGATCATAACTGCTGCATGGAAGCTCAGACCTTATTTTCAGGGACACAACATTAAAATATTAACTGACATACCCCTTAAAAGTCTATTGTACTCTCCATAGGTAAGTGAAAGAATGGAAAATGGGCAATCTAACTAAACTAGTATGAAATCAATTATGAGCCCAGAACTTCAATCAATGGGCAAGTTTTAGCAGATTTCACCAGAGAAATAATTAGTCCAGAACAACCCAAAGAAATGGAGAAGGGATCTTGGAAAATATACGTTGATGGTGTTTCTAACAATAAGGGAGCATGAGTAGGAGTAGTGGTGCAAACCCCATTTTGAGAGACATTAGAGCATTCAATCTCATTTGGAGTTAATGCATCGAATAATGAGGCTGAGTATGAAGTGATAATAGCTAGAATATCTTTACAACGAGAATATGAGGTAACTGATATGAAAATATTTTATGATTCCATGTTAATTGTCAAACAGTTAACAGGAGAATACATAGCTAAAGACGAGAGAATATAAGTTATTTACATCGGGCAAGATAATTGCTAAACTCGTTCAAAAACTATCAGATTCAACAAATCTTGAGAACTGAGAATGGACACGCAGACACGCTTGCAAATTTGGGATCATCTTTGTGATTCCCGCATAGAAGAAATGTACCTATGGAATTCTTGAAAAAACTAAGTATTCATCCCTCAGCGAATAATGTTGCTGAAGTGGAAATCGGAATGACCCAGCTACCAGCATGATTTAATCATCTATCTCAAAAAAGGAGTAATCCCTGAGGAAACACTCCTGGTGAAAAAAGTCCAGCAACAAAGGGCAAAGTATGTATTAATAAATGGACTATTATATAGAAAATCATTTTCAGGATTGTATTTGAAATGCTAGAAGGAGAAAGAAGCGCAGTATGTCTTAACCGAAATTCATGAAGGAGTATGTGGGAACCACGCTGGGGGGAAGATCTTTAGCTCACAAATCCTTAAATGATAGATATTACTGGCCTGGAATGCATCAAGACGTCAAGCAATATGTGAAGAAATGTGACAAATGCCAACGATTTACCCCAGTCACCAGAATGGCTCTGGGAGAACTGAACATAGTAGCAAGCCCATGGCCTTTCATGCAGTGGGCACTTGACATCATCGGTCCACTACCCATAGCGCCAACTCAGAAGCGTTTCTTTCTAGTAGCCACAAGCTACCTCACGAAATGGATAGATGTGGAGGCTTTCACGAGAATCAGGGAAGAAGAAGTCAAAGGTTTTTTGTGGAAAAACATAATATGTCGATATGGAATACCCAACCTATTGGTCTCAGATAACAGACTCTAGTTCATAGGAAAAAATGTTAAAGGCTTCTACGAAGGACTGAACATCACTAATCGTTTCTCTACTCCATACTATCCACAAGGAAATAGGCAAGTTGAGAGATCAAACTGTATTATACTCGACAGCATGAGAAAGTGACTAGAGTCCACAAAAGAAAAATGGGTAGAAGAATTACTAGCTGTACTTTGGGCATATAGAACTATTCCTAGAGAAGCCACTGGAGAAACATTGTTCACCTTAGTATTCGGGGGAGAAGCAATGATTCCCGTCGAAATTGGAAGCCCAACTGTGAATGCCCCGATCCCCGAGGGTTAAACATACTTGTAATTTCATAATTTTGAAATCTCCAATTCGAAACAAACCCTAATTTTGATAAAATTCCCAAATTGAAAATTCATAATTTACCATGATGGAAAAAACCCTGACCTTAAATAGCGGAAGCATTAAACTTATCCATGATCCGAATCTTAATCATAAAATAGCGGAAGCGATAAAGTGTCTTAAATGCATAACTAATAAAACCTCGAAAAACTGAATTAAATTCTGAAATAACGTCAAAACTTGAAATCTATAATCCATGAAACTTTCATTCATCATAATTCCATATAAAATCATATCGTAAAATAAACTACTTGAATAACCAAGTTTAATAGAAAATGTTTTCCTAAGTTTTTAACCAAATCATAAACTAAAAACATAAATTCATCTGATCTAACTGGTTATGGTAGTCTCCCACTCATGCTGCTCGCCATCACCACCTGCATCATAATTAACTGTGGGGGAATGAGTATTTTAAAATACTCGGTAAGCAAACTCACATGATAACATTCATCCACATGTCATAAATGCAATCATGACATAACATAACTGAACTTGACATATAATATAAATAAAATAAAGTAACGTACTTGATCATGACATAACATAACTGAACTTGACATATAACATAAATGAAATAAAGTAACGTACTTGATCATGACATGGCTTAACATAGCACGCAGATAACACGTGTCTCAAACATAATCATTTAACAATCTTAATCATATCTTGGCTTGTCATATCCTCTAGTTAACAACCTAATCATAACTGATCACACGTTAACTGAAACATATCATGACGAATTAGACAACGAAACAGATGGCACACATCGGGCGATGAAACAGATGACACTCATTGGGCGACAGAACAAATGGCACTCATAGGTGACGAAAAATGTGAACAGATGACACCTCATGAGTGACGGAAAACATTTACAGATGACACCCAATGAATGACCAAAACATGAACAGATGACACCCTATGTGTGACGAAAGCATGAGCAGATGACACACATTCGTTTAACAGAACATAACGTGAACAGTCCTGATTCCCTGTTAAGTAAAGATCATGCTTAAGTTCATATTTTACTTAATTACCACTTGAATGAATTAACCTCATAACTTGCAGAATCCAACGTATGATAAAAATTAATCATATAATACATACTGATACATATAATAGAATCAAACATGATAACATACTACGCAAAATCAGTCATACTCAGACATTTATCTCGTGATAATCACATTAATAACTGAACATAAATCAATTACCAAAGTGTTAACTAAATATAATAATTATCAAAAAATGGTTAAACACATAACAAATACATGATACAATTGTAACATCAGAGTAACATGCTTATAGACAATTAAAGCTGATGAGAATAACACATGTAAATTCACTTACACAAGCATATATATATTTATCACACATGGGTCACATTACGATATAATTTCACTTACACAAAACATATACATTTATAACAACGGGAGCCACACCATTATATAAGCCCACTTACCTGAAGCGGAAGAATGAATTGAACAATTAATGACCTGAAGTCCCAAAAAAATATAATCACTAAATTGTTTTGAAATAAAATAATATAAACACATTTTTAATATCATAAAATAGAAAATATAGATTTAAGTAAAACCGTGCAAAACGGTCAGAACGAGGTCGGAAAACAATATATTGGGTCCAGAGTCAAAAGATAAAGCTTCGGGTCAAAAGGTTCAGACAGGGCTGGTTCGGACGAGTCCAGTTCGATTTTATCTGATGGATCGGTTCAGACCGGTCTGAGTGAGTTGAATCAGTTTAGTTCGTGATGAACCGGTTCAGGACAGAGCAATTGGGTGCAAGACCCAGTTGCAGAACAGAAAGCACGACAAAAAGCGAGGGGAAGAGAGAGAGAGAGAGAGAAAATGAGAAGGAGAGAGAAACAAAGAGGGGAAGAGAAATAGTGAGGGAAACTGAGAGGGGAAGAGAATGAGGGATGAAGAGAGAAGCAAAGAGAGAGAGACAGAAATAGAGAGAAGCAGAGAGAGACAGGTATAGAGAGAAAAAACAGAGGACGAGAGAAAGGGAAACATAGGGAAGGGGAAAAGGAGCCTCGGTGATAAACCATCAATGATGGTAGAAGCAAAGGGAGAGAGAGAGAGAAAGAAGAAGGATGTAGAGAGAGTCAGGGAGAGAGAAAATGAGAGAGAGGGAGAAGGAGAAGGAGAAAGAAACAGAGAGGGGAAAGAAAAGAAAAATAGTGAGGGAATGAAGAAAGCGCAAGGGGATAGCTGAGAGAGAAAAACAAAGGGAGGGAAGGAAGGAGAGCAACAAAGGGTTACAGAGAAGCAGAGGAAAATAGAAGAGAAAAACAGAGAGGGGAAGAAACAGGGAGAGGAAGACGAAGCAAGGATGAGAAAGAGACAAAAACAGAGAGAAGAGATTAAAGAAAGAAAGAGAAGATTACCCAAATTCAATTAGAGAAAGACCAACGAAGGAGAAGAGTTGCTGGCTTGCAGGTGGCTGCAGGGGAGAGGAGAGGCTGTGAGGGGGAGGAGAGGGCTGCGAGAGAAGAAATTGTTGTTTTGGAATATATATAATATGTTATAGTGTGTATATGCATGTAGTGTGAGTGAATTTCAATTGAGGGTTGAGATTTCTTAATCAATGATAAAATAAGGTTAGGGTAATACTAGGGTATACATAAGCCTATGGTGTGAGTGAGCTAAAATTTTATAATATCAATTAAAATTCTTTTAAAATTGAATAATTAAAATTTAAACTAAACCATATATAATTAAAATTATTTTACCAAAATTACAAATAATCACTTTTTAAAATCAAATTTTAAAATCATTTTATCTTTGAAATCAATTTTACAAAAATGCTCATTTACGAAGAGTCGGGATATTACATAAACAGTGAGATCAGAGTTGAATGAGCAACACAATGATGAACTCCTCAGAAGAAGTCGGGGTCAATTGGAGAAGCGAATAAAAGCTGCCCTAATCAGAGTAGCACATTATAATCAGAAAAGAAGATCTTATTTTCAGAAAAGAATGAAGAAGCGAGAATTTTAAAAAAAAAGATGATTTAGTCCTAAGAAAAGTCTTTCAATCAGAAGGAAAGTTTGGGCCAGCTTGGGAACAATCATACATAATCTGTGGCATTGGAGGAACTGGATATTACTACTTGATGACAGAGGAAGGAGCAGACCTGGCAAAACCATGGAATGCATCTCATTTAAAGAAGTACTTTGTGTAATTATGATTTTATAGTGAATATTTTTCCCGTGATTTTTTCCCGCAAGGGTTTCTCGTGTAAAAGTCTCTGGTGTCAACCTTCTAACTCTTCTTCCAGGAAAGCACATCAAGGAACTAAGGGCTATCTCCCTCTCTCCGTCTCTCTCTCTCTCTCTCCCTCTCTTTCTCACTCATTCTCCCTCTCGTCCTCACTCTCTCGTTATAACTTACTCTCTCTCTCTCTCTCTCTCTCTCTCTCTTTCTCTCCCATTCTCTCTCTCTCACTCACATCCTCTCTCACTCTCTCTTGCTCACTCTCTCTTGCTCACTCTCTCCCTCTCTCTCGTAAGTCCTACTCTCAGAATGAACTATGGATGTAAGTCCTTGGGGGGACAATTCATAAGTCCTACTCTCAGATGGAACGGAGGGCGCAAGTCCTTGGGAGGGACAATTCATAAGTCATACTCTCAGAAGGAACTAAGGGAACAAGTCCTTGGGAGGGGCATTTCATAAGTCCTACTCGCAAAAAGAACTAAGGACGTAAGTCCTTGAGAGGGGAAGCACATAAGTCTTACTCTAAAAAAGAATTGAAACATAAGCTGCGATGGTCAAAGAGAATGGATAAAAAAGGGAAAAAGAAAAAATGAGAAATCCATAACAACTTCAAGAGCTGAGCCCAGACCAGAAAAATCAAAAGTAAAAGTTTCAAGAGCTGAGCCTAGATCAAAAGGAAGAGCAGATCTCAGACTAGAAAGCTCAGAAGTTCATGACATGGAAGTTTCAAAAGCTGAACTCAAACTAGAAAGTTTAAACCCGAACGCCAAGAGCTTTGGCATTCCAGAAAAGAAAAAGTCAGAACTTCATAATTAAGGAAAGAATTTCAGAGAGAAACTCTTATCCAAAGATTATTACTTCATTTCAAGTCAAAGAAGTAATACATATGAACATCTATGAGTGTCCTCATTCTGTACTTTAGAAGAGATCTCAGTGGGGGCTAAGCCATCTTTTGCGAGGGGAGTATCGTCAGCGGCTTCAGAATGGTTGATCTCAGCTCAGCCTGCAGAAGTAGTGGCCTCACTCTGCTCATCAACAGGTACATCACAGAAAGGTTTCCTTGGAAGAGGCTTCATTGAGCCATCTCTGTAACCCATGTTATAGATCACATGCTCGGCTTCATAAAAAAGAGCCTGATATTCTTCTCCAACCTCTTTCTCTTTTTGTTCCAGAGCTTGAGCTTTGCTTGCCTCAACAGCTGTCAGAGACTCCTCAGCAGCCTATAATGCCTCCTTTGTAGCTCTATAAGAATCCATGCTTTAGCCCATCGACTTATGCCACTTGCTTCTTCACTGTCTCATCAAGAACAAATTTTGACTCTTTCAACTGAGCAACTTCTTCACGAAGGCCTTCAATGATGCTAGCAGAATGAGCAACATCCCTTTGAAGCTTCTGCAATGCCAAGTTTCAAGCAGCATGATGTTACTGGAGAGCGTTATGGTGAATAAGGGCCTGAGGAGAAAACAAAAATGGTGAGAAAAAGTAAGGGAATAATTAAGAAGAAGAAAAAAGACAAAGAACCATACTCTAACTAAGTCTTACTAAGGGAGGAAACGAGGTCGCCAACTCTTGAGTTATGAGTCCTGATGAAATCAGCCAAAGAATTAATCCCACGGGCAACTGCATGAGAAGACTGAGCATCATCTAAGAAGCAGACTGTTGATGGTATATTAGCAAATTTCCTGAACCGCCAAGGGCCATGACCATCAACATCACCTAGAGATCCAGAAGTAGGGTCTTGACCGGTGACTGACAGAGATGGTGTGGGAACAACGAGAGGGGAAGAAGTAGCAGAATGGAGGGGGGTAAATCCTCACCCTGAATGGAAGAAACATTCAGAATGGGAGGATCCATGAAGAGCTGGACTCGTCTGATCTGGGGTGAGTTCTCCTTTAACTTCACTCACCATGGTACGAAGGCGTTTAGACATAATTAATTATTCATTCACTCTCTGAAGTAAGATATTCTCCTCTGAAGAGTCAGAATATGAACCATTGGGGGAAGAGTGGCATGAATCTCTCGATGGGCAAGAAGGGGATGATAGAGTAGATGTGGTAGGCGGAGCTATATGAGAAACAATGGGCAGGTCTCGCGGTAAAATGGACAGTGGCACAGTAACAAGGGGCGTGAGTGAACTTGAGGGCTAGGAGCAGGCGAGTGTGATGTCACAGCGTGGGTCTATGAGATCAGACCACCTTCTTTGCCGGCAACAGGAAGTGAGGATTAACTTCTCTGCAGTCTCCTGGGTTATGTAAGACTTCTTATTCTTAAGCTTATCTATAGAGAAATAGAAGACCAACATAAGAAAAGAAATAAGAAAGAGAGAAAACAAATAATAAGGGCATATATAAAGAGAAACAAGATTTGGAAATGAGGCTCCAGCTACTTATTGAAAGTCCCCTAGTTCCTGAGAATTCTCCAGCGGCCATCACCGTCTCAATTTTCGCCAATCACAAGTACATCCCCCTCCCAGTTTTTGTCACCTGGGGGAATATTGGTCACCATTGGCCCCCTCTTTTCTGAAGCTCGATATAAAAGACAGTAAATCTCATCCCTAGGTTTAATTATATAACAACATCTCAATTGGTCAACTCCAAAATAAAAACCAAATCTCATATTCAAAACATTAAAACAGAGGACGATCCTATAGGTATTGGGAGTAAATTGTGAAGGGGCAAGACCACACCAGTGGAAGAACTCTTGGAAAAAATGGGGAGAAAGGAAGTCTAAGGCCTAGAGCAATATACATTGGACTTAAGGTTATCTGGTACAGAGGCCTACAAGGATGACTTGGGTGCCTACTCTCGCCTAAACCAACTACAACATCAGGAGGAAAAGCGTCATAAAAGATAGAAAGAAACTCGCTAAGCTCAATCGAATTTCTAACTAGAGTAAAAGTAGGCTTAAATTCAACTCCACCCCGACTCATGGCTACTGGAATTACTAACAAAGAAAAGGAAGTAGAGAAGACATAAGGATTACGAAGAAGAAGAGGAAAGTAAACAAAATGAAAGGTAAAGGAAGAATTTATATTGGCTTCGGACATGAAAGGTTATAGAAATTAATTAACAGAAATGAAATGATGACTGACACGCGCTCGATTGAAGGAAAATCTGCAGGAAAAAATGGGTCACCGTTGCTAACACCCATTCAAGGGTTGACAGCTGGAAAGAAGGATGGCATGTTCTGACAAAAAGATAAATAACGGCCATTAAATTTGAGCATAAGAATGGGAAGCGACAAAAGAAATAATTGAGGAAAGTCAAAATGTCAGAACAGAAATCGAAGCGTCAGAGCAGACCCCTAGCAAGAATGGAAATTAAAGCGTCAGAGCAGACCCCTATCGAGAATAGAAATCGAGGTATCAGAGCAGACCCTTAGTAAGAACGAGAATTAGAGTGTCAGGACAGACCATTGATGTGAACAGGAGAATGAAACGACAGAAGAGAAAGCTCACGCAACCATCAAACACACGTCATTCGATAAGGTAACTATTTATTATTGCTAAGTTTTGCATGTCATTATTATTACATGTCCCAATGAATCTAGTGCTGAAGATCGAGAAATCAAGTCATTACATCTGAATGAAGATAGACTTCATCAAGTGTAATGGGGGCAAATGAACAGGAATAATTCTTGGTGTTCGGCCACATCAGCGAAGAAGAAAAATAATTAAAGCAAATGTCACAGAAGCATTATAGGAATAGTTGAATTTACCATGTTGGCAGATCTAAAAAAGCTGATCTGGAGCTACTCGCCTAACCAATGTAGTTGAAGTATAAAAGTCACATAGGAAGTCATGAAAGCCAGAGAAGTCAATCAAGGGAATCATCACCGTGGCAAAACTAATAGAATTCACTACAATTATCAGATTCGCCACACTATGCCACAAGATTCAAATTCAAAAAGTTGTTAATACTGATAAGCAAGACTCAGTTATTCACCTAAAAGGTGATGCAAATCCTGGGAGATAAACTCAATCTCAAAGAATATTTCGATTATTCTCGTTGTATTTCAGAAATTAAGTTGTATTACAAGGCTATAAATACAGTCTAAATTGTAAACTGAAGGATCATTGAATACAAGCCACTATAAATTGCTTACTCTCGCGCTTATTTTCTCTGCTCTTGATACTTTTTATTTTAGAGGAAAAAATTCATTTACAAGTTATTTTGTCAAATCATTTTAGTGGGTCATAAAAAACTAACCAATAAATGATTGTCACGTCACTTGATCACTTAAAACTTAGTCAATTATTTAGTCGGTGTAGAATTACTCTTTAACAAAACCTCAAAAAGGTAGAAAGATAAATTAGTTTCTATTGAGGTACTTGAACAGTTTTTTTCCTTGATTCAGACTCTTTTTGTTAAAATTACATTACAAATTCTAAGGGGAATGAGAGAATATGATTCGAACCTCCTTTAATCTAAACTATGGGTTTGAGGATTTAACCAACCACGCCAACATAACTTATCGATTCATATTCTTTTGAGTGTTGCCATTTTAATTGATTAAGTTCAAACCAGAATTTTGTGTGTTTTTTTATTATGAATTATAATTGACTTTTCTTATTCATATTCTTCTCAATTCAATTATCTTTATAATCATACTAGTTAAATACCGTGTACCTGTGCTTCACACAGAATTTGAAAAATTTAGAAATAAATCATACAATACAAATATTATTTTAAAATTAAAATAGAAATTTTTGTTAATTTTTTTTAAGAATCATATCATATGTGGAAATAATTTTTTTTACGAATCATATCACTTTTGTCTAGAGGAAAAAAGTAAAAAAAAAAAAAAAGTTATTGTATTTGTACAAATTAGCTACGTAAGCAAATAGAAAAAATGAGTACTGCAATAGCGGATTAATTACATTCTATCTAAGATGACCATTCTCTGATTTGCTTCTTTCATTTCATTATTTTTATCAGATCATCATTATTCATGAAGATCAATTCTTTTTCAAAGGATTGGAATCTTGAAAATGTGTATTATCGAATTTGATAGTAGATGCTATTTATACAAAATTTAGAGCTTAATGGGAATATTAACGGTTGTAACATTTAAGTTCATACAACCTATCTATAACTACAACCTTTTTATCATCTAAGTCTTTTGATCTCTCCATATCCTTTCATTCATGATCAAATCTACTAATTATTTTTGTAATATTGTAACTTCTTGTTGATTTGATAATATTGATTTAATAATATCCAACTCATTAGTGCTTATATATAGAAACAGTTTATATTTTTAATATAATAATAATAATATAATATATTAATTATAAAATGATGATGCTTAATTAATTCATATTTGATTTTTTTAATAATAAACCGACAATTAATTGTATGTAGTAAGATTTATATTTTTCTAAAACCGTAAAATTTCTATTACTCTAATCACATGTAAAGAAAAATTCAATTTTTTAATTTAAAATACATAAAGTCCAATGAGATGATTATTAATCAGTAATTAGTTACATTTTTTCTCATTTAAATTACTGATAGTGACACATGATACAAGCATGACATTAGTATAATTTTAAGTATTCATACTCAATTTTAAATATGTATAAAAGATTGAACTAATTTTAGAAACGCCTACACTATAAAACTTTCAATTTTGTATCTCCTCAAAATGTAACAATTTTCAGTTATCTTTATATATTTTAGTTATGTAGTAGATGTTTATGACATTTGGTTTTTGAGATAATATAAGTTTTTCTTGGGATTTTCTAATTTGTATATGTTGTTGTTTTTTCATTTTATTATCATCTCCTCCCTATTTAATTTATCAAATATTCTATACCAATTTTATGAGCAAAACCTTTTGGTTTTCTCTTTTTTTTTTCTGAATTCTTAAATTTGAATAATGTCTACCCTAATGTAATTACTTTCATATTATGGTAAGTACAATTTGTTTCTCATGTATCACTCCCAACACTAAGCGAAGAGATTGGTGGACCATTAAGAGACAAGCCATGCAGTTTGTAACCTGTGGGGATAGAAAGGTCAACCAAAGTCAAAATGTTGAAATGTCTAGATGAAAGGGAGGCCAAAGAGATGATCATCCAGGTGCATGAAGGATTATGAGGTCCACACATGAATGGGCACAGGCTTGCTAAAAAAAGAATTCTCCTAGGATATTACTCTTGTATGATGGAGAGGGAGGTTTGTCTTGCTTTGTTCAGAGATATCACAAAAATACATGTGAATTTGATCCACCGTCATAACTAAATCACATGATATTTCTTATTTCTTCATTATTTATTTTAGATTTTTGTTTGTAACGTTTAAATTATCTTAATTTTACAAACCTGCGTATAGCACGGATTATTAACTAGTTGAATATATGTTTCATTGTACGTAGTATGATTGATAATCTAGTCAATACAATTTTTTGGTAGATGGTGAAAAAGCTTAGCGTGTGTCTGTTATATGATGGGATCTTTGCCCAATACATGGAATGTGAGGAAACCTGAGACATGCTTCATTTGTTATGAGAATATGTGGGTATTTAGATACATGGATTATGTGGGAGTATTCAAATAAGTATTCAACCCGATATTTTCAAACAATTTTTTATTATATATATAATTAATTTAACATTCTCATTATTATATCATATTGATTTCATCATTATATTATAATATTTTCAATTATTGTTATATAAATTAATATATATTTTATTTTTTTACAGTACATATCCACAATCTTATTTGAGAAGTAATTTATTTTAAATCTATCAAACGACCCTTTTAAAGACATGTTCGGTAGAGAATTCAATTTGGTTTTATGCATACTTGGAAAGTCAATCAAATGGTCACCACCTAGCCTTTAAATGGTATAAAAGAAATCCTTAAATGGCATGCAAATGAAAACAGCATCCGCAAGACACGTATAGCCGCGCTAAGTTCACCCATTTCTCTCCTCCCCACATGGCAACCCTCTCTTCTCTAGAAAAGCACGTTTTCTCTTGTTCTCCACAGTGCTCATCCTCTTCTCTCAATTCAATCCTTCACTTTCCTTCACTTCACCCCTTCTCTCTTCAAAACTCAATTCCCCATTTTCTCCTTTTGTGTCTATTTTGAAAAATGGTAATTAAGTTCAATTTGCATTTCACTCTCATTCTGTGTGTTTTATCCATTTGGGTCTTTGAATTAGCTCAAGCCCAAGGTGGGCCTTCTTCGTACTCCCACCTCGCACCAGCACCATCGTCAGTGGACTGCTCCACTCTGATCTTGAACATGGCCGATTGCTTGTCTTTCGTGTCAAACGACAGCACAGCGACGAAGCCAGAGAGGTCATGCTGTAAGGGCCTTCTGACGGTGGTGAAGACAAATGCTGACTGTCTTTGTCAAGCGTTTAAAAACAGTGCTCAGTTTGGTGTGGCATTGAATGTGACGAAGGCTATGACTCTTCCCGCTGCTTGCAAAGTCTCTGCTCCTTCTGTTGTTAGCTGTGCATGTGAGTCTTTTCTCTTAAGTTTCACTTAAGTTTGAAGGCTGCTATTAGTGATTTAATGTGTGTGTTTTTACTGATTTGCAGTGTCAATTAGTCCTGTTGGTGCACCAGGTACTCTTCTTTTGTTTTACTGTTTTAGTATTTGAGTTAATATGAATTAAACTAATGATTACATATGATTTCTTTCTGGACTCTGCTGATAATTACAGTGTTCTAAGTAACATAAAATTTTTGAAGTAATAATATATTTAGTATATTCCCATGAGAGTTTATAGTTTTGGTAGAGGTTGAGTTTTTTTTCTCATCTATTAGTTTCAGTATTATTCTTATTATGTTTTGTTTCTCTATGATCAGCATGACATACCAATCCATTGTGCACTTCTTTTAAGAAAATATATCCATTGTTCTCTTTAACTAGGGGGTGCACGGACGGGATGTCAACGGGTGGTTTTTGACATCGGCAAGAATTTTTCGGGACGGACGAGACAGGGGACGAAATATGTTTTGGACTTTTGTAGACCTTTTTCTGGGCATTTCTAACAAAATACTAAAAAATGGTTTAAAACTCTTGAGTGTTAAAAATTAAAAATGGTTTATCTTAAAAAGATTAAAGGTTAAGTCTTAAAAGATTAAGGGCTAAGAATAAAAAAGAGAAAATTTGTAGACCAATAAATCATCGTGTCTCGCTTGATTCAGAACGATTTTACAAAACAGGACGAGATTTTTTGGATAACTAAATACCCTTAACTTTAAGGTCAATCATACCCTTAACTTTAAGGTCAATCAGTAATGCCAAATCTAGAAGAATTATTATTGGAGATGTAAGGGGTCGCACATCTTGGATTCATGGGTAAAAGTGAGCAAATAAGAGAAAGTACATGTTTCTAATTAGGGTAAACTATAGTTTGGGTTAATTTTCATTCTAGACCATACATTTTAAAAATTTGTAAAGTAGATCATATAATTACATTTTGTATTTTGCATTCACGTTAGACCTTTCGTAAATCATCCGCTTAAAAATATTAACGATCTGTCACAGAAATCCTACGTGGCAAATCTTTTAACGTCACATCACTCGATTTTTTACCTCAACCGCCACATCATTTTAAAACCCCCCTTATTTTTCCTGTCTTCTTCCTTCTTCCACATCTTTATGAATGGCCATTGTTGCAGACTTTCAAGTACAACATATTTCACGATTTTTCCCCCATTTTCTTCCTTCTTCCCCGGTGATTGCTGCCCCCTACTCCGCCCATATCCACAGGTAAATCAAGTTGGTTACCCTTTGAAGGAAAATATTCCTTTTTTTCTTTTTCTTTAATTATTCCTTAATGAGAATTATACCTAAAAACAAAACTATTATTGCATAATTCAGAGGTGATTTATGGTCATTATTGGGCAATCGTGATGTCGTCTTTCTTTCTCTAGGCCATTTTTGGTGTTTTTGGGTTTAATCTGAAATGGGTCTTCTTCCTATTGGCTGTTGAGGTTTGATTTTGGTGGAGATGAAATCAAATTCATTTGATTTTAGGTATTTTTGGGTTTTATTCCAAGTGGGTTATTTTGGATCTTAATTGGTAAGCAAGCAACAACAAAAAAATTTGTAAGAGAGCCAAAGGGCCTTTACCAAAAGCGAGAGTAAGAGTTGGAAATTGTCGAGCCAAGCAAGGAAAAAAACTGTGGTGTATCTGACATGAACAAAGGAAAGAGTAAAGTTTGTAATAATGACCATTCATGATTAAGGTTTGACCATTCGTGATTAAGGTTTTATTGAGGGGGAAGAACGAAGGAGGGAAAGATGGGGGAATAATTAAGGGTATTTTGGTTTCATCTCACGTGACAGTTGGGTAAATTAAAAAGTTGATGTGGCGTTAAATTAATTACCACGTAACACCACGTAGGCAGACCGTGACGAACTGTTGTTATTTTTAAGTGAAGGTGATATGGAAGTTCTAACGTAAATTCAAAATATAACTATATGCTATACTTTACAAATTTTTAAAGTAGGGTCTAAAATAAAAACTATTCCTAAACTATAAAAGGTAAAACGATAGTTGGTAGTTTGCCCTTCTAATTATAAGGTGTATATGTAGTTCCTATGTCATGTGTAGTACCTATAGTTCCTATGTCATGTGTAGTACCTATACCGTGTCATGATTTATCTTTTTCAGTTATGGTCATTCTGCTATTTTCCTTGTGTTGAAGATGTTAAAAACTAATTGAAACTGTACGGTATAACAGCACTTTCCCCAACATCCGCTCCACCAGAGACAGCAATAAGTTCGTATGCTCCACCTCCGACTCTCGGGAGTTCTGATGCTCCAAGGTTTTCAGTGTATGTTGGATCCATAGTTGCTAGTGTTGGAATTGCATTGCTTTCTTGTCTTTGAGGGAATGTGGATACCAATTTGGAGGCTGAGATTTTTGGGGGTAAATTTGGATGTTTATTTTGGATATGATTGTGTGATTATGGACATTATTAGGTTTGGCTAATGATATTATTTTATGAGTCTTGAAAGACTTTAAGAGCTCTCTCTTTTATTTTATTTTTTTGGAACTTTTATTCTATAGTCTCCCTGGTGTTCTCTTCAACATTTATTATTATTGAATTACTAATAGGGGAAATTATAAATTTAACCAGTTTATGTGAAGCCCAGTTTAAACATATGGCCGCCTTAAGTTTTTTTAGCGTAAACGGTCATTTTTTTAGCCCAATTAAATCACATGGTTTTAATTTTATTTTAAAGTACATTTTTGCCCTTCTTAGTCTCAGTTTCTTCATCTTCTTCCCCTCAGTCTCTCTAATTTTTCTTCTCCCTGACTCTCTCTCTCTCTCTCTCTCTCTCTCTCTAATTTTCCCTTATTTGTTTCTCATTTTCCTCTTCTTCCCCCAGTCTCACTCTCTCTCTCATTTTTCTTCCCCCCTCACTCTCTCTCTAATTTTTCTTCCCCCCTCACTCTCTCTCTAATTTTTCTTCCCCCCTCACTCTCTCTCATTTTCCCTTATTTGTTTCTCATTTTCCACTCTCATCTGTGCCATTTATCTCTCTTGCTTTTCTTTCTGTTTTTCTATTTTTTTCGCGACTCTTGTTTCACGCTTTTCCATCGTCTCTGTCTCTCCTGTGTTTCTTCCTCTCCCTTCTTGTCTCTGTTCCAGTTTGAAACTAAGTTGAAAATAAGACCCACACGTGAGACGTTTCTTAGGCGTTCATGTGAACACTAATCCCAGCTTTATAGCGTTTCATAGGCTTTGGATTTGGTTTTCCATGTATGGATCGAATCAGTTTGAGATGGTAATTGAAAAAATACTTGGAGGTTAGGGTTAGAAACTCAAAATTTGATGAGATTTTGACAAAATTCTCGTCAGTTTCTGTTCTAAACCTATCGGAGCAAATGAAGGTGAAGCAAGGATGAAATAATTTGCATTGATCGTTTTCTGCACGGAATTTCCTCTATTTTACGAATTTCTGATCTTTGTTCTACGCGCGTGATGGTCTTTCTGATTTTTGCACATTTTTAGGATTGTTTAATGTGAGCCATCACTTTTTTTTTTCAGATCTTGTTCTAAGTTATGATAGTTACATTAGATATCATATATATCTAATTTATATGCATTATGCATAGTCAATATAAAATAGATTAATATTTCATATTATTATGATGTTCATAAATAAAAATAAATCAATATTTAAATTAGATAGCACACGTATCTAATATATATACATTATGTATAGTTAGTGTAAGAGCGTTCAATGTAAATTATTATAGTGTTCATAAACAAAAACATATCAGTATTTAAATTAGGTACCATAAGTATCTAATTTCTATACATTACGCATAATCGTTTTTCTTCTCTTCCATTAAACTTGTCGTTTCATTAAATTGCAGCTACAGTTACGCGTGTTTCTCGAGCCTTTTCATTAAAAGCTTAATGGTACATGGCTCGTCATTTATCATTAGAGCCATGTATCATTAACTACTAAGTCCCCCGATCATTTTTGCAATTAAAAAGTTGAGCGGACATTTTGCTACATAGATGGCCCTTACTAATAACTGGAATATTTTGGTGTACCGGGCCTGTAGGTGTCTTGAATGTGTGCGAGAAATACACATTGCACAGTTAGAGTACCTCACCATTCAAAACACATTTGAGATATACCGGACTGGCCTTGAACCACATCCCCTAATAATTAGGACTTGGATCATCTTAACAACTGCAAAAGTAAAGTGAAGTTGAATCTGAGTCGTTCAGTTAGCTCTAAATGACTTAGATTAAATGATTAAAAATTAAAAAAAATATATAAAAATTTGTTTGTTGGTTCGGTAAGATCTTGTCAGCCTAGCAATGTCGAATTGTCATATCTGTCATTGTAGTCAAATGACAGACAATTCATGTTCTAATAATTAACTTAAAAAGTTAAAAATCCTAATAATTAACTCAGAAAGTTAACAATAGAACAAATTTAAGTAATCAATAAACTAGAAATGTTGGGTCATATTTGTAATTACAGTCTGGGGGTCGTTTTTCATAAGATGGTCTATTTTCGGTCAAATGAATTAGGAGTGTGCAAAAATCAAGCAACCCGATTAAACCGAAATGGATCAAACTAAAAAATGATATGTTTGGTCGATTTTTTAGCTAAATGTGGTCAGTTCGGTCTTGGATCTAGAAAAAGATTGAATTTTTGGTTCAGTCCAAATTTTTTTTACATTTTAGACCGGATCGACCGTTTATCCTCCATATATATATCATATTTATTTTCTCACATTACTTTCCTTTCTTCTTTCTCACATTCTCTCATTTTGTATGCTCTCATCTCTCCTTAATAATTAGTTTACATGTGGTTTAAATTATGAATTTTTATTGTAATTTATGAAAGATTTAGAATTTATTGAAATTTTTATGATTAAATTTATTGATGGAGCTTGTGAAAAAAAAATAAAAAAAAAATTGGACTGTAAAATCCGCTAAACCAACCAATTGTTTATGGTCCAGTCATCAGTTTATATGCACATAAGTGATTAGTTCGGTCTGATTTTTCGATCAAATTTGTATGCTAAAAAATGGACCGAACTAACCATGCCTAATCCGGTAGTTATCTTACTTAGAAAGGGTGATTTAGGCTCATATTACGAAAACTAGAAGTGAATCTTGAAAAGTATTTTAGCACATTTAAAAAATTTGAACAGGCGATAGAAGAATATTGAAGTATTATTACTTCAGTTTAGTAGGCCTCGCTAAAAATCAAAAATAGGTTTAAAAAATCTGGAAAGTAAGTACTCTTGCAAATAGTTCTGGAGATGGTAAGTGACCTGATTCCATTGGTAATGTTTTTAAATCTCATCACTAGCTTTTAGATATGTGTTTACATCTCGTGTTTATATTTCATCGTCCTTCTCACCACTAGTTTCTGGAGAGATGTATTATGTTCTATCTTCTTTTTTAATTATTTTTTTATTTCAAATTTGAAATAAATGCGGTAAAAATATTTCAACGTAGTAACGTGTGACACTAACGTTTTTAGTTTTTAGTCGTATTGGAGTCAACTGCTCTACCCATTTTCTTGATTAGAAAAAAAAATGATGTGCATTAGTAGGTACTCATAGAGACAATGACACGAGATTAAAAAAATTAAATATAAGAAAAAAAAACAGGACAATGTTTAAAAACAGTTTTTTAATATAAATTTTCAAATGCAAAAACATTTATTTGTTATGTTGGAATCTAACATTTAAATCTTGAACTCTTTCTTTGAAGAGAGGTGTGAGAACCGATATTTCCAGAGTCCCAACCAAACTCATCCTAACAAATATACACTAGAGAGGTGAATGTGACCTAAAAGGTACACAAATTATAGAGCTCCAGAAAATTACTCTTGGCTTGTTCATGATTTCTCCATTGTTCAAAGTTGACTTGGCGTACTTGCACGTACGATGTTATCCGCATCAAGAACAATACAAAACTAATTAATATGCACTGACATATAGGGAGGTGAATGTGACATAAAAGGTACATAAATTAAATAGAGTTCAAGAAAATTAAGATTATTTAAAAGAATATATCATTTAGAAATTATTTTAGAATTATATATCCATTTTTAAATTAAGAAATCTATATCACGACCTCACTAATTTTAACTACTTTATTAAATATTTATAAAATTTTCATTCAAATTTAATAAAAAAATCTAACTATACTTTTTAATGCATCTTACATACTACTTATCACAACTTCATCTTCTCCACCAAACTTAGCACCATACGAGTTTCTCCTTCATTCTATGTTTCTCTTTTATTTTTTCTTCTATTCACTAATTGAAACCTCTTGCATGCTCACATTTAAAGCTTGTTTCTTGTTGATGAAAGCATCTCTTCATCCTCACATGTACTTACATTTTGATTTACGAAGTTTTCAATTATTCACTTTCATTTCTTGACAATATCTCCTTCAAGTATCGAATGTTTGAAAGCTTTGAGTAGTCAAATATTAGTATTTGATGCCTTCTAGCACATGTAAGACTCTTTATAGTCAAATCTATAATGTCATGTTATACCTAGAAGTCTTCAATTGAACCTTTTAAGTAATCACATGATTTTTAGGTTGATTAGTAACAGAATAAAAATAATTACTTGAAATGTTCAAGTATTGTGTAAAATAATTATTGTTGAAAAAGACTTTAATAAGAGGGGTTTGTTCTATAATTTTGACTAAGGGGTTTGTTCTATAAGTTTGACTTCTAAAGTTTATATTCTTCCAAATAATCCAGAGGTTTGTTCTGTGATTCCTACACTATTCAAAGTTGGCTTGGCCGACTTTCACTTACGATAATATCCACCATAGAACTAGATCCCGGATAAGGAAGACCACCATGGACCTAAGATCAAGTGGAACAAATTATGTACAGCTTGTACGATGAAATCCTTCCAAAGGTAGGATGATCCACCAGAAAACACAAAACTAACTGACCGAAAAGGGAAAAGAGAAGCTGAGCTAAGGAGGAGAGAGGCACAGGGGAATAAGGGAGAAAATAGCTAAAGGAGACGTAGAGGAGAGGAGGGCGAGGTAAGAGAAGGGGAGAGGGCATGTTTTACAAAAGCTCTCCCCATAAAATCCGACGTTAGATAAAAGAGAGGGCCTAGGGTTAGAGGAGGAGGAGACAGACTTGAGAGAAACGGTTATAATCAAAATGATGTTATTTGATAATATTGGACATCATGTTTTGTTTTGATAATGTTGGACATCAAGTTAGCACTCGTAATGAAACATTACATCGACTGGCTCGTTTTGGTTTGTCTTCATCTAGACTTTTTCCCTCCTATGTCGTCTTTAGACAAGCTCAGTTGTCAAGAGAAAAGCTCTAGAATGATAAGCCATGATCTAAAAAGTGACTCCCCCAACCCTTCTACAGTTCCAGAAACAGAGGAAGCAGAACCATAAGACGTTACCTCTCTCTAACCCACAAGAGTTTTGATGGAGGGTGAGGACCCGGATAATGAAGGACCTATGGTCAAGGGATTTGGAGTAAAGGAGGTCGGGCATCCACTCCAATGATCAAGGGATTTGGAGTAGAGGAGGTCGGGCATCCACTCCAATGATCAAGGGATTTGGAGTAGAGGAGGTCGGGCATCCACTCCAAATTTCATGAGCACGTAACATGAATCCATATGTTCATTCCTTTGAGACTTCCCTGGTCAATCAGCCCACGGTTGTGGCTGACATTTTAGTTTTTATAACAGTTTGGTGCGGGCTTTTTGCTAGTATCAAAAGAAAAAAAATTATTAAACAAAGGAAAAACCATGAAAACAATTGAATTAATAACCTCAAGGAAAACCATGAAAACAATAAATAACCTCAAGAAACTTAAATTACATTGAGACAAAAACAAATCTTATTAGTGAACAATCTTTACACAAATTCGAGTATACATGAACTGAGAAACAGCTGGTTCTTTCTGCTATAACTCATCTTGTTCAACTGAGATTGACTGACATATTACATTAACCGTTACAATATTGACATGAAAACAAAACAAAAACATACAAAAATTATATGCACAAATTGACCCAAAAAATTAATCAGTCTCAAATTACAAATTGAGCCTCCAAGAGACAAGTAATGCTAAGAAAAGAAGTATAAATGGTTAAATATAACTTATACCCGTAAACTTTCTACCATTAACAATTTAAACCCATGAACTTTCAAACGAGCAAGGTTACTCCCTAAACTTTTAAAACGGGCAAAATTAGTGAGGGTCAATTTTTCTTCGCCAAAATTTTCCCCTTCAGACGTTGTACAATTAGAGAAAACTGTCCAAAAACCCAACCAATAATCCACAGCGTTGAAGGAGGCAATTTTCCACATGGATGACCAATTTTGCCTATTTTGAAAGTTTGGGGGATTATGTTGCTCATTTTATAAGTTTATATGTATAAATTGCTAATAGCCCAAAGTTCATAGGTGTCAGTTAAATTTAAGCCAATATAAAAGTATAGTGTCATCTAGGTCCAGACAATTCATCAGGAGGAATGTGAGAGGTTGAGTCAACAATCCAAGTAGAATTTGGGTGGTAAATGTGTGCACGTTGGAATTCTTGGCCAAACCTTTCTTCTTTCTGCCATTCTTCCCATCTCTCAGCTAAACCATCTCCTTCAAGCATTCTCACCACCTCCGACATCTTTGGTCTCTCCACAGGAGAGCTTTGGGTACATAGTAAGGCAACTTGAATGAGCTCTTCCACTTCTTCGTCTATGTAATTTCCCCCTAGATCAGAATCAACTAAAGTTTCCAGCTTCTTATCTTTAAGAAGTCCTTTAACCTGAAAAATAGCATTTTAACTAATTAAGCCACTCAGAGTGACAAGGTATTATCACAGCATTGCCATGAAACGAATTCCGGTAAAAAAAGAAAATATATGCGACCAATTTTCCTGTTATCGATGATTAATAATTGGAAAGATTCTTCCAACTTCCCCTCTAGTTTACTTAAATATCAAGGACACCCGTTCTAATTTAAAAAATGACACTGACCTCCTCTAATTTTACATTTTGTTGACAAAAAACCCCAAAGATTCTTTTTCACATTAATACCAATAAAAATAATTTTAATACTAGAATTGCCCTTAACGTTTTTTTTTCTAACCATGAGTGTTATAAACCAAAACCATCGTCTCCTAAACCATCTTATTTTAAACCCATAGGGGTCCAACCCAGGTTTTTTATGCTGCTTTAAAAAATTAGTCAGTCGGGCCTGGCATCCTGGTCTTTCCAGAAGAAACTAACAATTTATTAATTGAATGGACATATGTGTCATTTTTCCAAACTAGAGAGTGTCAGTGTCATTTAAACAAACCAGAGGGAATGTTGGAGAAATTTTCCCTAAATAATTTGTACAGTCATGTCTACACTATGAATTGACAACTGATTTCTTCATGCTGTTGTAATGAATTACTAAGATTGTGTCTACTGATATCCTCTAGTGATAATGAACACAATTTCAAGAACAGTCAGTCTTAAAGTCTGTGTTACCACTCATTGAGATTGAATTACTTCAACTTTCCAACTGCTTCTATTTTTTTATAGGAAACTTTCCAACTGCTTCTATAATCTTATACCACATTTTCTTTCAAAAACATGACGCTGTCTCTTACTACATCTCTGAAATTAACTAAGGTACCAATTCAGTAAATAACCTGAATATCTGAACCACACTAGCATTGTCGACACTTCCCTCATTAGATGGCATTAAGTGAACTTATATCAGTTGATGGCAAGTTTGAGAAGATTTATACTTGTGGCACATCCCCTACAAGATAACACTTACAGAACTAATACAGGTCTTTATTTATGCTAGTCTGTATTATTACCACAGTTTTTAATGGGAACTACTTTTAGTACATTTTTCTCCCTTCCGAAACATAATTACTCTATCTTCCTTTCTCCACACAAGATATCTAGCATCAATCACAAAAATATTAAAACTCATGGGAAGGCATCGAATTCACAGTCAGTTATGTCATAAGAGCATGTATACGTACCCAATCAAGCAACATAACATCATCATCGTTTGCAAGCCGAGCAAGATCAAAAGCCCTCTGTCCGGTTATGAGTTCAAGAAGCATTACTCCGTACCCGAAAACATCAGTTTTTTCTGAGGACTTTCCAGTTGAGAGGTACTCTGGTGCTATATGCCCAATTGTTCCACGCACTGCAGTTGTGACATGAGTATCTTTGTAGTCCATTAGTTTAGCCAAACCAAAATCTCCAACAACAGCTTCAAACTCCTCATCCAATAATATATTTGCAGCTTTCACATCCCGATGGATAATTTTAGGATCACAGTGATCATGTAAATAAGCAAGACCTCTAGCAGATCCGAGAGCGATGCGTTTACGATTTGGCCAATTTAGCGGGGGCTGTGTCTCTGTACGCTCTACAATAATGTACAACAGAACCCTCAGAGAATATTCTTTTTGGGATCGGTAAAAGAAGGATGTATTATGCACCGATCCCCTAAAAACAGGAAAGAATACAGCCTTAACCACAAAATTAACCCAGAAAAGAAAGGGTGAAAAAAGAAATCAAGGATTCGACCCAGGACTTTTCCTAGTAATAACCCACAAGAATAACCTCTACCCATTCTACCAAAATCCCAAGGAAACAAAAAAGAACTTCACAAGGAGTAAGTTCTAGTACTCATTTGCCTCCAAATGGACCAGAAAAGAGCCATGAGAATAGAAAATCCAAAACTCCGCATCCATTAAAGAATAATAAATTATTCAGCATGCACGTTTACATCCTATATAGACTTTTTGTTTGCCGATCTATTCTTGGATTGAAACTTCCAATATTCTCAAACTTCATCATTTTTGGACGGCATGGTACCATTGTAGTTCAGAAGTTTTTCATTCTTTTAGACTCCGCCATAATGCACATAGAATTTAAATCCATCGTTTAACACATAATTACTGACAATTGAAAGAGCTATCACATATCAAAGGGCTAATTGAGGTACCTCTTAGACATGAAGCTACACTTCCATTGACCATAAAGGGATAGACAAGCAAACGCTCGGTAGGTGTCATGCAAAAACCACGTAAACGGAGCAGATTACGATGCACTGCCATGCTGATCATTTCTACTTCTGTTTGGAATTGCAGCTCACCACCCTGGGTACGCTCCTCTTTAAGTCTTTTTACTGCCACTAAAGAACCATCAGCTAAGCGTCCTTTATATACCTTGCCAAATCCACCTCTACCCAGAATGTTTTTGTTGCTAAAATAATCTGTTGCTACTTGTAGCTCACGCAGAGAAAACCTTTTAAGCTGGCCAAGATGAACCTCTGGATCCTCTTCAGCTGCATTAGAATAGAGATAAGTTCATTTTCTATAAACAAAGAGTATACGAGGGATATATTTTTCTACTAGCTCACATACCAGGTACATCAAAAAAGTGATCTTGTGGTTTTCGACGTCGCCACATAGCAAGTGCAAATGCTGGGGCAGCAAAGAGCAAAGCAGCAGCAGCAGCAACTCCTCCAGCGATAGCTCCAGTCGCAGGATTACCTAAAACCACTCACTGATTAGAAGAGGCAGATAACAACCATCTTGAGAGAAACCTAAGAGAAACTCTTAACAACAACATTAACGAGGTTAGTACTTGAATTTAGTTGACTATTATGAGAATGTAAATGATAGCTACATGATCAGTGGAACGGACAATAAATAAAGATGATAGAGATAGCTTGACATTATACATATAAATAAGTCCACCGCCAGACTTCCAAGCTCACAATGGCATCATCATGAAGAATTAAGCCAAGAGCCTTCTCTACCTCTGTCAACTTGCTCGTTTTACATTTTCTTGATTCCTGTCGAGGGAGGAATTGAGGAGGTCGCATTGAGCTGGAGACATGTTCCTTGGAATATTGAACTAAGTGAAAGATAGCCCAGATTGTTGTGTTTTGTGTCAAATATTACCTCCTCATATTCAACTTTAACAAGCTTAAGCTATCAGTCTATGAGAGTAACTCTTTCAAGGACATGCCCAAAGAAGGGATCAGTTAGACGTACATTAGATTTAGGTAGTAAAACTATAGAGATCATTTAAGCTGAGGATAGAAGCGACTGCAATCTACTTACCCAAAAAGTACAAAGCTAAACATATATAGTCATGCTTACAAAAAGTAAAGATTAATGGGTAAGAAGAGTAGAGAAATCAGAAACGAAAGTTTAAACAGTAAAAGGGCAAAAGCTAAACACTAGCAGATTTTCATAAATATTAAGGGACAAATAAGACACTATGAAAGTAACAAACCACACTAAACTTTTAAGAGACAAAAACGAACCTGATGAAGGTGGCGGTGTTTGAGGAACAGGAGGAGGTGGAGCAGGTGGAGGGTTATTCAACAAATTATTGGCGAAACTGTAGATTATAAACAATGATCAATGAAGCTTTTTCAGTCACTTTAAAACTGTAAAAAACAGAACTTTTATATCTGAAACAAGTAAGATGACAAACCTAATAGGGGTAAATAGTGAAAAGGAACCAGTGACTGGAATATTTCCAGTTAGACGGTTATTTGAAAGATCTCTGTACATCAAACAAAAACATGATAATGCTACTTTGGAAGAGAACATTTAGGGGAACTAAGATGATACAAAGGTGATTTACAAGTTAAAAATGAATTCTGACCCTATTACAAGAAAACAATGAATATAATACTCACAGAACTTGCAGTGTATTAATAGATGTTAAGGACATTGGAATAGATCCAGTCAAGCTGTTGTTGTTGAGACGCCTATTTCATACGCCAAAAACCGAAAAGCCATAATCAAGATACTTTTCTAGAATGTAATGTAAAGTGCAAACAGAATCACACAATAGAATTTGGCTAGTAAGTACAAAATAAAGCTTAGAACACCTGCTGCATAGCTTAAGGGTTGTTCTACACTAAAAGATGGAATATCTGGCCACAGGATCATGACCTTTTAATGTATGTAGACCTTAATTAGCCAATGATATGCATGATTACGGTCAGAGAATTGAAAAATTATCCTCAACACGACATTAATGCTACAATGTTTGTGAAACTTAACTGATATCTATAAAAAGTTCACCCACAATAGAACATGTTCCTTCTTTTTCGTTGCTTCATTTATTCCGTTGTTTTTCCATTTCTTAGGTTGCTATTGGTTTCCAGATTATTTTGTGAACAGAACTAGAATTGAAAAGACTGAAGGAATTCAGTATTTGCTTAACTTTAAGTGCTGCTTCAAAAAGTAATCATCTTCATCACACAAACTTACTAGTGCATGTTAGTGATGTAATTAACAATTTTGTATTGACTATAGGTCCAATAACATCCTCATCTTGGCTCCTGGACTACATTGGAGAAACATTCCTTATTTAGATTAACAACTACAAATAATTTATCAATTCATTGGTATAAGAAATGAATTCATTCATGCTAAATGTGATTTTGGTAGAGTGAATATCAAAAGTCTTATCAATTTGGAATTTCATATAATGATAAGGGCAATTTGTGTCAAAAAATGTTTCTCCCCCTAAGCCCCATTTAGAAGTAGTAGTGATACAGTTACTTCAATTAAACAAGATAAAAACATTATTATTGTAATTGCAACACAGTCGAACATGGAACCCCAATTTGACTATAACTTCACTTTTTCAAAATTTATCCCACCATTTGCCCCCATAAATTAAAGTATTTTCAAGAAGATATTCAACTAAATAGACAATGAACAGTACAAGAAAAAAAGAGAGAAAAAGAAGTTACAAAGTAGATTTGACCGACAAAAAGAAGATTAAAGATGTGTATTCATACAGGAAACGTAGTTTTCCAAGCTTGCCAAGAGTGTCTGGTATACGACCGGTTAAATTGTTCAAGTAAAGATCCAAGCTCACCAAGTTTTCCAAATCCCCAAGCTGCTCTGGAATTTCTCCGCTTATGTTATTACTATAAAGTTCCCTATCATGCAAAAGAAATGTTCATAACAAAAATCATATACCATATGAACTTAAATTAATCTGAAATGTATAATATTGAAAGACTGCTTTGTGAAGTCTAAGTTCCAAAAATCATGGCTGTTCAAGTAAAAAAAACAAAAGAAAAGGAAAGGATGTAAATTAATTCGTACTAATATATATCTCTTAGTTTTAGAAAAAGTCACCCGGTATATATGGATGGAATTTTCAGCGGTATCGTAAAGCACTTACTTTCAAAATGGAGAAATAGGGCTAGGTAGTGAATAAAGGTTTCTTACGATACAATCTTCTATTTCATTCCTTCTGTTTCTGTCCCTCCCTCACTAACTCACATTTTTTTGGTAAGTCTCACTAAATCACATGTAATTTCATATAGTGATATAACTGCATTTCTGTACTTTTCTAACTTCATCACTTCTTTCTTTAAACATAACTAGTTGTAATTTTCTTCTGGAAATTGAAGAAAATGAACTATTATACTAAATTCTTAAACCTATCCCTGAATCTTCTTACTACGGATAAGAATATTATACTTTTTCCATCTACTCTGATATTCAGGGGAAAACATTATTTCACTGTTGCTTCTATATCACTTTAATGTGAGATGATAACTAAAAGTATCAATAGGACCCCTGTAAGGACTAAACGTGTCATTAATAATGAGATGCATAATAGTTAATAGTATCACATAATAACTGTTATCAAGGCTGAAGAGAAAGAAAGCAGACTATAAGCAATTTTTGGTTTCAATGAAAAACATAATTGTAATTCGATGAGAAGAAATAAAGTTGAAAAAACTCGACCACAGCTTAATTGTCTTACAAGTATTGTAAATTTGATAGTTGACCAAGCTGCGAAACCAATTGGCCAGATAGATTTGCATTTCCAAGATCACTGGAGCGAACACAAGAGAATTATATTTGACCATGGTAATTGGATATAGAAGTATATAAATATGGGGATAACATATATAAGCTTACACTCGAGTGACGCTGTTCTCACTGTTACATGTTACATGAAACCATGTGCAAGGATTGACAAGAGTGGGATCCCAACTTTGCAGGACATTATAAGGATCAGCTAAATTTGTCCTTAATGCATTCAAGGCATCACCTGTCTTACTTAAAACAGGCATTCGTTAGCTTGTATATCCATACCAGAGACACCATATATAGGTATATCCATGCATTTGAAATCTAGGTAACATGTCCACCCTGTGATGAGTGACCAATAGGTAAGTTATATAGTCCATTTTCTATGGTAAAATGTCCACTCGTGATTCATTTGCAAATGAAGTAGAGACGTTACCCTGTTTTAGAAATTACTGTGATTGCAATTTCCAATAAAAGGTTTTATATCAGTAAAACTTCCCTGCATTAAGATAGCCATATATGGACATAATATTTAATTTTGACAACATTCCGCAGCACGCACGCACGTAAGTGTGTGCACAATGGAATAGCTCGAATACACCATATCACATCCAGGACATGACTTCAGTTGCGTCAACATGCAGTGAATGACGGTTAAAGAAACTAAGCAAATTACAAGTGCTAATTGAGCTTCAACTAAAAAAGCTAAAAGTCATGAGATTCGCATCCTTAGGTGTATTTTTAGCAGGCATTAGGAAACGACAGCTGAAACAAATGGAACAGTAGCAGTATTATCTTCATAATTATACTGTCTGGAATGTTAAATACAAACACAGACCTTCAGCGTTAGCGGAGACCCGAGAAATTAAATCAAACACCAGAATTAACCAAAGAAGAGCCGAAGAATCCAAGATTTTGGACATCGTTCGCTTTGTTATCTCCATTTTCTTGGATTTCTCTTTGCAATTGCTGCTAAACTCCCATAACCATAACAATGATACCAATAATCCCCTCTCCACAAGCCAGAAACGAAAGTCCCGCTAAATCGAACGATAGGTACGAAGTCAAAATACAATTGACGGACAGATTCTGATAAAGCACCCCAGGAAACAAGAAGAAGAAGTGGAGACTCGTTGACCGATCAGAACCGAGTAAACTTCGATACAGAGAAATTAGCAAATGGAAACTTAGGAAGCTTCTGAAATAAAAAAGTGCAGCGGAAATGGAGATTGTGAGTGGAAAAGAAGAGGAAGTAGCAGTGGAGAGGTGTGCAAGAAAAATTTAGAGAGAGATTTAGGTTTGGAATGGAGAATTTGATTGGGGTTATCAAAAGTCGTTGCTTTGATTTGGCTGAGTCAAGGAGTTGGGGGTGAAAGTGAAGGTGGACTTCTCTTTCTCTTTATTTATTCGTCAAAGTTGTTGCCAACCAGCCAGCCATCGAGCCAGAGCCTCCTTCCAGACTCTGGTCCATCCTGTCCTTCAAACTTGAGAAATTTTTATAGAAGGCGGGACTATTTTTTATTTTTAATGAAATTCAGTCTTTTATAGATAAAAAGAATTCGTTTAATATTTTTCAAATATAATTTATGTTGTTAGATTAGAGTTTAGCAAAAAATTATTATTAGAGTCTAATTTAATGTGTATAAATTTTAACAGTATAATGTTATATCAAAATCTAATAACAAGATTTTGCTAGATCAGGTAGCACGAAGATATTGTAGTCTTCTCTTTTATTAAAATGTTTGATTTTGTTAAAAAAATAAAGGATCTTAATTTCATTTTTTCACTCTGAAAGTCTTATTGAAGCAATTATCTGAGAACTTCTTCTGTTTTCTTAGCAAAAGTACATGCTTGGTATTGTGGTTTTTTTTGTCAGAAAGACACACATAGCAGATTAGGAATGGAATACAAGAGTGACCATAGTGCACTATCTCTAAAAAGACCCAACATATGGATGACAGACGTCTAATTATATTCAACTCTTCATAGACCAATAGTACCAATGTGGTACGACACCATTTATTTGTTCTTAAACAAATAGACATGCATAGAGGGCGGAACGAAAAGGAACACAAGACCGATGACGATGTATTTGTTGAAATTTTATCTATAAATTAGGGTGTAATAATTATTTTAAGTATTTATTTATTCCTCTTATATTTATGTATTACTTAATTTTATGAATAAATGAAAGTTTTCATTTCATTAAAATGTGTTTATAATGTACATAAGTCTTAGAACTAATATCAACGTAAGAAGAGTAAAGACAAATGGATCTTTCAGATAAACTCTTCTAAAATAGTTTAAAATGTTATTTGCATTCTTATAATCGATTGGGCAATCAAGTCTGATTACGACTGTTAGGTTGAACTAAAAGATGTCGCACTTGGGGCATGAGAGTGGAGACTCTAACGGTTGACCTGAACATATTATGGAATATGTTGAATAGACCAGTAACAAAATAGTTTAGAGCAAAACCGTTTATCTAGCTTTAAATCTAATTGTTACATTTTAAGAGCATTTTCATGATTACTTTAATCCTTAGGTGAATACGAAACTTGACTTAGTTACCTGTGCTTTGATATGCCAAATGAGTGAGTTCGAATTACCAGACAATAGATCGGCTAATGGGATCGTGATTTAACTATGTTAGAGTTTGGTGATTCATAGATATGGAATTGGTAAGATTGCAATAGCAACAATATCACATTATGCTTTATTGGTGGGTTATGTATTGACATTTTGATATGGAATGTAATGAGTATTACATTTTTCTTATAATTGTTCTTTTAAATTATTCTGGAATAATTTATATAAATATCTAAAAAATCCATATTCATTAATGAGACTGTGATCTTGCATTAGTACGAGAGGATTAAGATCATAGATAATGAATAAAATTATCAGCAACATATTAAAGTATGAAATCTTTAATGAATAGCCACTAGTACGGTTCACTAAACATTATGAATACATGTGATCTAGATCCGGATCATTGATGTGGATAGACAACTTAGTGAATATACTTTATATAATGAGATTATATATGACTGGACCGATGTGAATTAATATATTTATCAATGTGCCATTTATCATAAATATTTAATACACATCAATTCGATGATCATATGTAGATCAGCCTGAATCCTAGGTACTCATGAACTTCTATACATGTCTACTGGATCTTTCGATTCACTCATTAAGGTTTGTTTATAAAACAGGCTAGTGACTTTTGTTTTGGAGATTCAGTGATATGCATGGCTGGAAATATGATCTTACAAGATTTGAAATCCAAGCTTTCCTAACAGATCGTATATTGGTTCCCTTAAGTGTTAATTCTAAAACTGAATGGTTATTGAGCTGAAATTTATAATAAGATTAAAAATTAGTCATTCATTAGTGGATTAATGGTACTTACAGCTCAAGAGGTAATTAGAAGGATAAAACGATAATTTTGACCAGATCTAATTTATGAACTAATAATTGGACGAGCAGAACTACATGAATTGATTATATCAGTAGACTACACGAGAATACTCTATAAATACAATCTATAATCTCTAAGAGTGCAATTTCATATTTATAGTGGAGTAATAATGGAACTAATCAATAATATTATTTAATTAAAGAGTTTGATTAATAATCTAGTTTATTGGAGCTTAGGATTATAGGTCTATGGTCCTCAAGTCACCTCTATATTACACAGTTTAGGGTGTGATATTTCAAGAAATGAGAAAATGATTGACTTACAAATGAATATTTATTATGGGGAAACTACATAATTATGAGATAAGTATGTGTGAATAATTAATTAAGAATTAATTTAGTTGATAGGGGTAATCAGATATGTTAAATTTGAATTAATTGATATCTAGATATTTATCTGATTAAAATAAATATTTAACTTGCAGTAATTGCCATGTGTCAATCACTGATTGGATATTAGAAATTGTTATGGACTATTGTAGTGCCATGTGGCATCACAATAGTGGGGGTGCAACATTGTATTGCCATGTGGTACTGCAGTTGTACACCATTATACAGCGGGTCTCATTGTATTGGGCAATTAAAAATTAAATATTATATTTAATTTTTAATTATCATAAATATATGATACGTCATTATCTAGAATAAGATATAGATTTTATTCTAGTTACATCAGTTGATCGATTCAGAGAATTGATTTATGAACACAATTGCTCAGAGTGATTTTTCTCTACGATTAATAGTTAATCAAATCTTTAAAAGAATAATCACCACGTTCTTTTAGAGAATCGTCTCACAAAAGTCATTCTCAGTAAATCTTTAGATCTCATGTGTTAAGTACATCTAGATACAGAAAACGTGTCTTGTAATATTCTACGTGCCCATACATGTCGTGGTGCGTTGAGGATTGACTTGGAAGATCTTGGTGTGAATCTCAGAGTCTACTAATCGTTAGAACGGTTTCGTGGAACGGAGGATCGATCATTTTTGCAATGATGCTTGATTAAGACTACAAGAGGTATATGATTCCTAACCTTGTATGTTGTAGATTTAGTATGTAAATATATAGCGGATCCTGACTGATTGAAAATAGTTTTCAATAAAAAAAATTTGTATTATCATGGCATTGCACAATTTTTGTTTTATTAAAAGATTCATTTTTTATTAAAAGTTATTTTTTAAAAAAAATGATCATGTGCCACACGCTTCCGCCGCGCACGCGTCGCGACGTTCAACAAATGGTATCAAAATGATCTTTATATATTTATATGT
Organism: Datisca glomerata; assembly: GCA_003255025.1. Classification (NCBI taxonomy): domain Eukaryota; kingdom Viridiplantae; phylum Streptophyta; class Magnoliopsida; order Cucurbitales; family Datiscaceae; genus Datisca; species Datisca glomerata. Next base: position 84,115 of record QANY01008056.1, read on the forward strand.
TAAATACTGTGTGAATTTTCTTACATTATTCATATAATATGAGATATGTATGAATGGATGAATGGCAATATGTTTTTAATGTATTAAAAATAATTTATCGTTAATTTTATGGTGATTATTGGATTGTGTTTTATTCTTTTAATTTTTTCTTAGATCTTATGTAAGCCGTTTTGGGGCGTAAAATTTTTTATATTTTTATGTTGAATATTTATCGTAACTGTTCCAATCGCGAGAAGATGAAGAATGCACGAGACAAACGACAGAGGAAAAATAAAATAAAAATAAATTCTTTTAGAATTCTGGTCTTGGCATCAGAACTTGGATTTTTAGCACTGGCGCTGCCAATTCTAGATTACTGGCAATGTCGCCAGAATTTACTGTTTCGACGACGACGTCGAAAAAATCGGCACCGACGGCGGTGGTCAGCGGTAGTTGTGATTGATCGGCGGTGATAGGCGGCGGTAGGAGAGTCTTATCATTAGTGGTAACTGTTGTCACATTTGGGGAAGTTTCACAAAAATTCTGATACAAACCAACCCTATCATTATAGCGTTTGATGATAACCATAACTCTATCTATTATTCTTTTAAAATTTGAAATTAATGTAATTTTAAAATTAAATTAATAATTTTTTATTTTATGAAAATTAAAAATTAATAGGTTGATTGGATTTGACCCAAGTCTGACCAAATCAAATAAAATATTTATTTGACTAAGTTAAAGTCAACTAATTTTAAAGTGATAGTTATAGAAATTAATGTTAATTAAGAAAAATAGTTTTTCTTAATTAATAGAATTTTGTTCAAAACTTGAAGATTATGAAAATGAATATTAGGAGGAGAAAGTAATATTTAGGATATATGTATTCTTGAAGTCCGCTTTGTAATTTTTTTTCTTTATTTCAAAAGTTGTAATTTTAAAATACCTAATAATCACTCGGTCCGTTATTATTTTATTTAATTATTAAATAATTATTTTAATTATTATGTTTGATAACATGTCCGTGCATTAGTCGATCACATGTCATACATGAAAATCTCACACAGTTTTATTTTATCATACATCTCATCAATAGAAACATGATTTATTAGGATTGTCTTAATATGTTTATATGTATTATTTTTGGAAATCAATAGCATGTAAACTGCTAAGTTTTAATTAGTTAACACTTGGTAATCACACCACACTAAGAGTTATAGTAACATTTAGGGTAAGTGACTTTAGTAAAAGAGTTTTATTAAAGTTTGATGAATATAATTAATTAGTTCATCTAAGTTCACTTAATTATGACTGAGGTGCTTTAGAAGGTTAAACGAACTTAGACCAATAAGATTGGTATAACTGATTATTAAATATTCATAGGGCTATCATTTTAACTAGTAATCAATTTAGAATTAATTAAAATGGAAACACATAATCCTAAAATAATTCGTGGGAGAAGGTTGACATGTCAATGTAACACACGGTCTCCATTATTTGTACAACACCATGAGGTGGTGAGGGACTCGAGATGGCCTTGTTTTCATCCCTCCAATGAAGGTTTCGAGTTGTACCAATATCAAGATTGGACTTCTTAAGAAGATAGGAGGAAGTGATGTAGTTTAGTTTTGACATACTCTAAGGTGTCATATTCTAAATCAAGTCATGAAATCTGAAATAATGGGTTACACCTCAAAGTCACAATTAAACTTTCATGTGAATAGTTGTGACTTGATCAAACAAGCGATACTTTATTGTTAAAAGATAAAATATGATATATTTTAAGTTTTAATTAAAAAGGTTGAGAATAGGCAATCTAAGGTTAATCTGACTGACCCTAAGACAACACATTAATTGTTGGGTTGTTTTATCGTGATTAGTAAATGTTAAATTTGTGTGTTTGTTATGTTGCATCCATGCATCACATTTACTTTTTGAATTCTACATATTTATCAATTATATTGAATCTTCTATGTTTTAAATTTTAGTTATCATTATTATGTCTATCATGAGCAATCATGTTGCTGTTTTACTCTCTCTTGAGAAATTGAATGGTGATAACTTCGTACGTTGATAATCAAATATGAATTTAATGCTGATTTGGGAGAACCATAAGCTCGTTCTTACAGATGAATGTCCTGAGAAGCCCGCTGTTAATGCTCGTAAGAATGTTATGGATAAATATGATGCTTGGATCATATCAAACAACCAGACGAAGTGCTACATGCTTGTTAGCATGAATGATATTCTGAAAAACAAGCATGAAAGCATGGAGAGTGCCTATGAGATTATGAAATCTTTACAAGAGATGTTTGGGCAGTGGTTTGATCAAAGTCGTCATGAGACCACTAAGAGCAATATGACGACTAAGATGAGAAATGGTACTTCTATGCGAGAACATGTTTTGAACATGATCAACATAATGCATGAGGCATAAGTACATGAGGTGACCATTAATGAGCAGACTCAAGTTAGCATTATACTTGAGTCGCTCACACCAAATTTTTCTACATTCACGACCAACTATGTTATGAATAAGTTACAATTCAACATTACCCAATTATTGAATGAACTGCAGACTTTTGAGTCACTTAGCCTTAGAATGACCAAAGAGGGCGAGGAAAATGTTGTCGAGCAAAAGCATTCTTTCACTCTTAAAAGTAACAAGAGGAAGAAGATCAATGGTAAGGGAAAAGGTAAGAACAAGAAAAGGAGGAAAGCCAAGACATCGCCAAAAGCCAAGAAGAATAAGAAAGACAGCTAGCCCAAGGGAAAATGTTTCCACTGTGGCTTGGAGGTCGTTGGAAAAGAAATTGTAACAAGTATCTTTTCGAGCTGAAAAATAAAGATAAATATGATTTTCTTGTACTTGAAGCTTGTTCAGTGGAATATGATTTGTCATCCTGGATACTTGATTTAGGAGCCACTAATCATGTATGTTCTTTTTTACATATGCTTGATTCGTCAAGAGAGCTGACTGATGGCGATGTCGTTTTAAGAGTTGGCAGTGATGCAATCTTGTTAGCTAAAGCATTAGGGACAGCCTATTTACTTTTTAGATATAATTATTTAGTTTCGAACGATGTTTATTATATTTCTGATTTTTTGAGAAATTTGATTTCTCTTTCATTTCTGCGAGAATAATTATTCAAAGTTTCTTTTATTATAAAGGGTTTATTATTTCAAAGAATGGATTCGATACTTGTCATGCAACAGTTATAAACAAATTGTATATGCTTAAACCGACTCAACGTGCATTAAATGATTTTGAATTATTTAAAGTAGCAAAACCTACAAGTAATAAACGATAAAGAGTTTCTCATGATGATGATAACACATATCTTTGGTATCTTGGGTTGAGACATATTAATCTAGATAGGATAAACAGGTTAACAAAGCATGGTGTTTTGAGAAAACTGAAAGTTGAAACTCTTCTTGCTTGGGAATCCTATTTAAAGGGAAAAATGACCAAGAAACATTTCACAAGAAAGGGCCAAAGAGTCAAGGAACCACTTGAACTAGCACATAGTGATGTTTGTGGACCAATCAATGTACAAGCTAGATGCGGGTATGAGTATTTCGTCACTTTTATTGACGATGACTCAAGATATGGTTACACTTACATAATGCAAAAAAATTCTGAAACTTTTGGAAAGTTTAAAGACTTCAAAGCTAAAGCTGAAAAGCAATTAGGTAAATCATCGAAAACTCTTCGATTCGATCGAGGTGGTGAATACTTTGATTTAGAATTCAAGAATTATTTGCTGCAGTGTGGAATCCTATCCCAACTCACAGCACATGGAACACCACAACAAATGGTGTTACAAAGAAGAGAAACTGGACCTTATTAGATAGGTTAGATCGATGTTAAGCTACTCATCACCGTCACTTAAATTTTGGGGATATGCACTACACACTGCAACTTACATTTTGAATGCAGTGCCCTCTAAGTCTGTAAGAAACACGCTTTTAAAGTTATGGAATGGCTCCAAACCTAGTTTGTGTTGTTTTCATATATGTGGGTGTCCATCTCACGTTCTTAGACCCAAGATCAGAAAGTTGGACTCGAGGTCTGAGGTATGCATATTCGTAGGCTATGCTCCAGAGACTAAAGGTGGGTACTTTTATACTCACAAGGGTCAAAAGGTGTTTGTATCTACAAATGCAACTTTTTCTTGAGCACGACTATATGTAAAATTACAAACCTCGTAGCAAAGCAGTTCTCGAGGAATTAACGGCAGATGAGATCAGACCACCTTCAATTCTACTAATAACTAACAAATTAGAGGCACATGTCCTAGTGCCAGACACTAATATGGACGATCCATTAACTTATGAAGAAGCAAGGGATGATCCTGAAAAGGGGAAATGGAAAGAAGCCATGAACTAGGAAATTGAATCTATGTATACTAATTTTGTCTGGGAACTTATAGATCCACCTGAAAATGTCAGGCCCATCGGATGTAAATTGATCTTCAAGAGGAAAAGAGGTGTAGTTAGGAAAGTAGAGATTTTCAAGGCACAGTCACTAGCCAAGAGCTATACACAAAGGGAGTGAGTCGATTATGAAGAGATATTCTCCCATATGGCCATGCTAAAATCCATTCACATCATTTATCCATAACCGTTAGTTTTTACTATGAAATATGGCAAATGGACGTCAAGACACCTTTTCTGAATGATCTCTTTTAAAGAAAGCATCTATATGATGTAACCAGAAGGGTTCGTACAAAAGGTACAAGATCATAAAGTATGCAAGTTGCTTAAATCCATTTATGGATTAAAGCAAGCATCTAGATCTTGGAATCTTACCTTTGATGAGATTATAAAATCTTATGCCTTTGAGCAAAATGTCTACGAAGCCTGTGTTTATAAATACATCAACGATAAGATAGTGGTTTTCTTAGTTCTTTATTTTGACGATATTTTACTCATTGAGAATGATATAGAAACTTTGTCAAGAGTAAATAAGTTGTTAGCTGAGAAATTTCAAATGAAAGATTTGGGAGAGGAGATGTATGTTCTCGGCATCGAAATCCTAAGGAATATAAAGAACAAGCTCTTGGCACTTTCTCATCCATCTTATATTGATAAGATAATGGAGAGATTCTCTATGAAGAATTCCAAGAAATGTCAATTACCGACCAAATATGAGATTATCCTGTCCAAGGAACAATGTCCTAAGACACCTTAGGAGGAAGAGAATATGAGAAAGGTTCATTATGTTTCAGCAGTTGGAAGTCTCATGTATGCCATGTTGTGTAAAAGGCCGTACATCTGTTATGTAGTGGAAATTACCAGTCGTTATCAACCGAATCCAGGTTTGGAATAGTGGATGTAGTAAAGCACATTCTCAAGTATCTTAGAAGAATGAGAAACTATATGCTTGTTTATTCAGGTGGAGACCTGAACCCCACTTGATATACTGATTCTGATTTTCAATTTGATAGACATAGTTGAAAGTCAGGCTCTGGATCAGTATTCACCCTAAGTGGAGGAGTTGTAGTCTAGAGAAGTATTAAATAATCAATCATTACAGATTCCACTATGGAAGCCAAATATATAGCGGCTTGTGAAGCTGCGAAAGAAGCGGTATGACTCATGAAGTTCTATATTGATCTGGAAGTAGTTCCACATATGGACAAGCCATTGATCATGTATTATGATAACAATGGGGATGTAGTGAATTCCAAGGAACCGAGGAGTCACAAAGAGGGGAAAACATATATAAAGGAAATATCATCTTGTAAGAGAGATCGCACATCAAGAGGATGTGACTGTTATAAAGATAGCGTCAGAACAGTACTTGACTGATCCCTTTACAAAGACACTTCTTGTGACGTCATTTGAGGGTCACGTGCGTAACATGAGATTAAGAGAGATGCTACATTTTCTTTAGGGCAAGTGGGAGATTGTTGGATGCCCTCAACGCTTGTATGTTAACCTTTTGATATAAAATTTAATGAAAATTATATTTTTCTTATAATTGTTATTTTAAATTATTGTTGAATAATTTGTGTAAATATCTGAAAATTCCATATTCATTAATGAGACTATGATTGTATTAGTACGAGAGGATTAAGATCATAGATAATGAATAACATTGTCGGCAACATATTAAAGTATGAAATCTTTACTGAATAGTTGCTAGTACGGTTCACTATGCATTATGAATGCATGTGATCTAAATCCGGATCATTGATGTCGATATACATCTTAGTGAAAGTACTTTATATAATGAGATTATATATGACTGGACCGATGTTAATTAATATATTTATCAACGTGTCGTTTATCTTAAAGATTTAATACACATTCATTCTACAATCATATGTAGATCAATTTAAATCCTGACTAGTCATGAACTCCTATACATGTCTATTGGATCGTTTGATTCACTCGTTAATGTTTATTTGTAAAACAGGTTAGTGACTTTTATTTTGAAGATTCAGTGATATGCATGGCTGGGAACATGATCTTACAAGATTTGGAATCCAAGCTTTCCTAACAGATCGTATATTGGTTCCATTAAATGTTAATTCTGAAACTGAATGGTTATTGAGTTCGAATTTATAATAAGATTATAAATTAGTCATTCATTAGTAGATTAATGGTACTTAAAGATCAAGAGGTAATTAAAAGGCTAAAATGATAATTTTGACCAAATTTAATTTACGAACCAATAATTGGAGGATAAAACTACATGAATTGATTATATCAGTGGACTACACGATAATACTCTGTAAATACAATTTATAATCTCTAAGAGTACAATTTCATATTTATAGTGGAGTACTAATAAAATTAATAAATAATATTAATTAATTAAATAGTTTAATTAATAATCTAGTTTATTGAAGGTTAGGATTATAGGTTCATGGTCCCCAAGTCACATCTATACTACGCAGTATAGGGTTTTAATATTCAGGACATGAGAAAATAACTGACTTGTAAATGAATTTTTATTCTTGGACAAGTACATATCTGTGAGATAATTATGTGTGATTAATTAATTGAATGATTTATATATATAAATGTGTTTTTCATAATTAATGTATATATAAAAATATATATATAATTATCGCGTCTTTTTTATTTATCGATAAGTGAAACACAATATATAATTTGTAAAATTAGATCATTAAATTATTATTAGTTAATATTTTAGATCAATTGAATCTGTTATTTGTAAAATAACAAATAATTTAGTTGATAGGGCTAATCAGATATGCTAATTTTGAATTAACTGATATCTAGAGATTTTTTTATTAAAATAAATATTTAATTTACAGTAATTGTCGCGTGTCAATCACTAATTGAGTATCAAAAATTGACTTGGACTATTATAGTGTCACGTGGCACTACAGTAGTGGGAGTACAACACTGTACTGTAATGTGGCACTACAGCTGTGCACCATTATACAGTGGTTCCCACTTTATTAGGCAATTAGAAATTAAATATTATTTTTATTTTTAATTATCCCTAAATATCTTATACGTCATTATCTAGAATAAGATATAGATTTTATTCTAATGACATCAGTTGATGAATCAGAGAATTGAGTTGTGAACACAATTGCTCAGAGTGATTTTTCTCTATAATTAATAGTTAATCAAATCTCTAAAAGAATAATCAAATCTCAGTAAATCTTTATTAGATCTCATGTATTGAGAACATCTAGAGACATAAAAAGTGTTTTGTAGTATTTTACGTGCCCACACACGTCCTAGTGCGTTGAGGGTTGACCTAGAAGATCTTGGTGTGAATCTGGAGCTTACTGATCGTTGAAACGGTTTCGTGGGATGAAGGATCGATCGATTTTACAAGAACGCTTGATTAAGACCACTAGAGGTATATGATTCCTAACCTTGTATGTGTAGATTTAATATATAAATATACAATGGATCCTAATTGATTGAAAAGAGTTTTCAATAAAAAAAATTGTTATCGTGGTGTTGAGAAATTCTTTAATTTATTGAAGGATTCATTTTTTATTAAAAGTTATTTTGTTAAATGGCCACGTGCCACATGCTTCCGCCGCACACGAGCCGTGACGACTAACAGGGTTGTGAATAAATGAACCGGACCTGGTACTAAATGATACGAGCCATTGAATAAGACATTGTGAACTATACGAGACACTTCACTGATATGTCTTTTTTACTCACAATCAATAAAGGAGTTAAAGAAATAATAACTAGATAAGTAAAATAGTAATTTTATATACAACTCTTGTTATTGATATTCATGAATCGTAAAATCGTAAAATATTATGTGGACCATGAAATAAAGATATTTATTTGCCCCAACAAAAAATATAACGAGCATGAATCGAGAGTTGATTTGACATCGGACCTATAGTTGAGTCGTAGATGTCGAGATTAAATAAATATGTCAAGAATTTATGGAGATAAATTAGCCGAGTATTTGAATCCTATAGCTTTATTCATGTGGGTCCATTCAGCCTTAGGAGTAGCTCATAAGTTCAAGAATGAATAACAACACCAGTTAGATCAAAAATGTGTTTTGGACGAAGATACATTTCTCGAACCCATATGTTTTGGACCAGAATTAATGTTCAAATTAATTAATTTGTTATTTTCTAATTATTGAATGATTAGTAAATAAAATAAATTAACTAATTGATAGGGATCAATTTAATTTATCAATTTGGATTGATGAATTTGAACAGAATATTGGCTTTAAAGGAGATGTAAAAATCACAGAGAGCAGTGCAGTGAGGAGATTTTCGGCAATTTATAATATAAGAGTATATGTATTGTATAAATTCTGTAATTATTATATAAGAGATGAAATTAAGGTTGCATCTCTACGTGTGTTGACATAACCCTAACCACAGTATGTGATTACACAGAGCAAGAAAATAGTTTCTTTCTCCCCTCTTCTTGTTGTCGTCGAACCCTAGAGGAAGAAGAAAAAATTTTGTTTTTCTTTCTCTGTTATTTTGAGAACTCACACTCAATTCTTGAAAACATCTTTTTCAGAAATACTTTTGAATCCTACAAGTGATTGTTGGTGTGAAGATTAATTGAAGTTCTGCGAATCTCAAGAACGAAGAACGCGAGACAATTAATTAGATCTCGCCCATTCATAAATTCTTCATTACAAAAAATGTATAAAATTATTTCTACCACTTCTCGATACGTTTATCTAAATATGTATGATCGGTTTATGGTTTTATATTTAATATGATTAACTATTTGTTTTGAAGTATTTTTTACATTTTGTCCACGAACCGTTCGTGGCTCATTAATTTTCTTCAATTTTTAAAATCTGATCCAATAATATTATCTCTAAAATGGCCTAACCACTAAACAGCACATGTCTGCTTATATTCATTTCCCTCCATCAATATTACCGATATCGATCGAACACATTTGTTATCTTGACAGACAGGCACGCACACGCGCGTGGGGCAAAGAGACTGACAATACCTGAGTCTAACCTCTAGAGGGCATACGCCTGCTTGTATTCAACTCTTCCTCCATCGATGTTGATGTTACTGATGTGGGAAGAACCCATTTGGTTTTTTTCAAAGATAGACACACCCATACACACGGGGTGGAACGGGTAGGGAACACAAAATTGACAACAGTGCACTACCTCCAACGGGTCTATTCTCTAGAGGGTACACGTCTGCTGATATTCAACTCCTCCTCCACCAATGTTATTTATCGATGCGGGACAAACCCATTTGTTTTTCTTTTTGGATAGATAGACGAACACGGGGTGGAACGAGAATAGTTATATCGAGACTTTTTAAAGATTTATACACCATTCAAGCATAGGACTTAGTAAAAAATCAATCAGATCACTCTATTTTACCTTATGGTGTAAGATTAAAAACTTACACAAACAGAGTTTATTGGCAACAATAAATTAGTGCTCCCACTCACTAATTTACGTTGAAGGAAAAATAAGAAAAGATTTACAAAAGAGGAGTAGAAGAAGAAAGCTTTGTTTCACAAAACAGGTTTTAACTCTCAAATAGTAAGAGTTGTAAAATGAGTTCTGATTCACAAATGGGAGAGGCTACCTATTTATAGCTAAAGAAAGTGGAGTTCACCGGGAACCCATCACTTACCTGAACTATTCTATTCTACAAAAGTAAAAAACATTTTACATTTCTATTTTTGTCTACTTTTGACTTAGAATAGTAAAACGTACAATGATTACAAAGAGACAGATTACAAAGAATCTTTGGTCAGTGAAGCCCTTTGTAGTCGTCATGGTTGAGACTGTTGGTGGATAATTATTATCCTGATCTCGTCCTTTGATTGTGTTGAAAAGCATGATGGTCATTGCATTGTGCTTCTGTGTTGTCATGATCTCTTAATTGTTTTATTGGTATTTTGCCAATAATGAAACTATTCATCTTCATCTTCATTGAGGTTTACATCCTCAAAAAGATCTTGAGAATCTTGGAAGGGATCATGGGCCCATCGAGGAAGAGACCGAACATGAGATTTTCTCTTTGATTTTTGAGATGGAGATTGACCATTTTTGTTCTTGATTGGGTGACTGGATTCTACTGAGGATTCGGAGTTAGAACTTGTATTTTCAAGAAGAATGAGCATTTTTTGTATTAACTCCTGCTTTTCTTTGGATTTTTATACTTGTTTTTGCCTTTTGAAGAAGGTCTTGTGGTGGATTTTGAATTTTAGGAGGAATCTGATGATTGCTTAATTTGCAGAGCTTGATTATCTGGTTCCTTAATTTTTAAGGAGGCCAATAGAGGTTTGGGAGATTTTATCTGAGGGTGAGATTTTGCTAATTCTTCATGTATGGAGGTAGAGATTTTTAGTGTACTGAATTTGTCCCACCATTTTACATAATATTTTCTAGTGATGATTTCTTCTTCAATGGCGTATTGCCATTTAAGGATCCAAGGAATTTTGAATTTATTTACAAAATAAATTATTGGAGGAAAAGAGTCCTCAACTGTTGAGGGTTTAAATAATTTTAAAAATAAACTGTAATTTTGTTGTAAATCAATTGGAAAAATCTCAAAGACGGGACCATGGATTGACCACCAACTTAAAAACCATTTTGGTAAAATAATTTTGAAATTTTTGTCAAAATTTAAAAATCAAGAGTGGGTAAATTCACTATTTTGGTGCAAGAAAATTATTTGCCATGCATCAATATAATCAAAATAATTATATTATTTTTTATTTAAAAGAGGTTTTAACCCTAAGGGATGGATTTTCCATTCCTCTAAAGATATTATTTTGAGGATGTAGAATGAATGATAAAAGATTTTTCCTTCTGCACTGTTTATGGGTTTGATATTTATTGATTTTATTTCTAGGAGAATATCTCTGTAGAAACTAAGGGTTTTGTCCTCGTGTCTAGGGACAAAATGAGAATCAGGAAGGAAATGAGCCTTCACTATTTCTATTGGGTTTTAAAATTGGTGAATGGATGTTCAATGTAGAAGAGATTTTTACTGGGAGTTTTTTATAATAATGAGAAGATTTTCTATAATTGGTGAATGGTTGGTTGATGACCAATTGTGGGTCAAATGGTTTAGAAACAGAAAATGGGTCAAATTGATTGACCAAAGCATTTTGGTAATTAAGTCTGGTGGACCCAAGAACCGTTAATTGGGTATTTCTAGGAGTAGAAGACTCCTATTTGATTTGGCCCTTAAGAGCCAATTGATGTGTGAAGGTTTCTCCTTTGGTCATTTTCCCGGAAGCCTGGGGCCTAGACCCCATTCTTTTGTTGCCCTTGCAGGAATTCACGTGTTAAAAAGTTAGGGACTGAATTATTAACTCCTTTAATAAATTCAATATTGAAATAAAAAATACTAAGTATAGATTGACATCTAGCAAAGATCTGTTTGGATGCTATATTTTTAACATCCTTTTTTAGAACATGCTTAGCAGATTTGCAATCAATTTTTAACAAGAATTTTTTATTTAGCAAGTCATCTTGGAATTTCTGTATGCACAAAACAACAGATAAAATTTCTTTCTTAATAGTATTGTAATTAACTTGTGATTAAGACCACGTTCCAGATGTATACCTAACAATTTGTTCAGGCGCTTCTGGGGAAATCTTTTGTAACAGGATGCCTCTATATCCAATTTCAGAGGCATCAGTTTGGATAATTTTAAAAGAATTATTAGTGGGAATGCCAAGATAAGGAAGTGTCTTAACGTGGGTTTTAATTCTTTTGATTAAGTCAGTGTGGACAGTTGTCCAAGGAGGAGAATTCTTTTTAAGCCTGTCAAAGAGAAGCTTACAATCAATTCTCATTTTATTGTAAAAATCATATATGTAATTTAAAGATCCTAGAAACTTTTGCAATTGTGTTTTATTTAGAATTTCATTGGGGAATTTGTCAGCAAATTGTATTACCCTATCAATTGGCTTGATTATAGAATGGTGTATTTCGAATCCTAAGAATGTAATCTTAGATTGAAATAATTTAATTTTGCTTGCAGAGATAACTGAACCATTTTGTTTTATTATCCTAACAAATGATTCAAGGCGCCTCCAATATTGTTCTATTATTTTTGAGAAAATAAGAATATCATCAATGTAAACAATTGAGAAATCAGTAAATTGATTAAAGATTTCATTCATTATATTTTAAAATTCACTAGGAGCATTTTTAAGGCCAAAAGACATTACATTCCACTTATAATGGTCAAATGGAGTTACAAATACACTTTTATATTTATCACTTTCATTTATCTGGATTTGCCAAAATCCAAATTTCATATCAAATTTGGAGAATACTACCGCATCTCCAAGTCTATTTATTAAATCCCTTTTGTTTGGTATTGGATATCTTATCCATTCTAAAACATTATTAAGGGGCTTATAATTGATCACTAAATGAGGAACTCCTTGTTCAATTTCACTGGCTTTCTGGACATAAAAGGCCGAGCATGACCAAGGAGATTTGTTTTTTCTAATAATATTTTTATTGAGAAGTTCCGTAATTTCCTTTTCACAGAACTCAAGCAATTCTGAATTCATCTGAATTGGTCTTACCTTTGTTGGGATATTTTTTTCATCAAATCCTTTAATATAGAAAAGATTGACAGTATGTTGCTTTCTGTGCCAGAAAATATTGGAAATATCATAACATAATTCTTTACAGATTTTTTGTTCAAATATTTTAATTTTGTTTTGAAGAATAGAACTTTAAAGTTGTTCTTCAATTCTGTTAAATTTTAATTCACTTTGTAGAAAACACAATTGTTTTTCTTTACAAGAAATGAGATTTATTGAATTTGAAATAGATTTTTCTTTTAGAGTTTTTAATTTTTCATTACTCGGAAAAGATATGAATTTAAATTTTATTTGTTTATTCATGACATAGGTAATTATTCCATCATACGCTGTTAAAAATGGATATAGCAGAGCAATGAATGGTAAACCTATGATAATTTTATTAGTCATATTTTTTACAAAAAGACAAATGATGTTTTAAAACATATATTGTCTTGACAAATATGGACTGTGGATATTTCATAATTGATATGCATACGAGTACCATTGGCAGAAAACAGAGACTCTTTTGTCTTCTTAAAGTACTTGGTAGGAACTGGTTCTTCTTGCATACAATTCAAGTATGCTCCCGAATCCACAAGAGTCATTGTTGTCAAATCAAAATCTTGGATGATTATTCTAACCATTATGTGCCATTTTTTTATTTTTATGTGATTGAGGATTTGGATGAAATGTTCATCATTGTCCTGACAGATTATGGGTTCTTCAATCTCATTATCAGAAATTAATAATTTATTAGGTTCACCTATTTTTTGTTTATTAATTAGATTTTTTATTTTTAAAAGATTTAATTCTTCTTTTATTTCATTGTTTGAATTCTTCAAATCTTTTATTTCAATTTTAATATCTTTAATTTCTTTTTGAAATTCATGTAAGGTAACTTCCTTTTCTTTTCCTTTTATCTTATTGAATTTTTCAAGGGTCTGTGAAATATTTGCAGTATTATTATTGTTAGACTTAGTATTTTCTTTCTTTAGAATTATCTTCTTAAATCTTTCAAGGTATTCTTGTTTTAATTCAGAATTTTCAATTTTGCAAATTAGATCTAATAAGAGGGTTTCTTGTTCTTCATTTTTATTTAGGGCATTGATTTTTTGACAACAACTATCTCTACACCCCATAGTGATGTTAGGAGAATCACTGTCAGAATTCGAGGATTCAGTTTCAGAGGATTCATGGGTTTCATATTCTCCTAAAATCTTCACTATTACTGTCATAATAATCTATTATTTCTAAAATTCTAAACAATTCCTGTTTATCTTCTTCAGAAATTTTTAATTGATTAATTTTATTCTTGACTTGACAAGTATTTGAAAGGTGACCTTTCTGACCATATTTGAAACACGTAATATTAGTCTGATCAAATTTTTTATTAAACCTTTTTCTGGCTAGAGAAGTTTTTATTCTTAGAAAAGTTTTGATCAATTTTTTTATATTTATGTTTGTGGTAATTTTTCCTATAGGGCTTATGAGACCTTCTAGGGTTTATATGAGAGTGCTTTCTATTTTTCTGAGAATGGGCAATAGAGGGTAAACTGTATTGCTCACAGAAATTACCTAACTCATATTTAGCAGTTTTACTTTCTTTTTTAATTTGTTTGTTGATTTTCATATCAACACACATTTTTAATCCTTCTTTTTGTATTATAATAATTATGATTCCATAGGTTAGACTATCATAGTCTATATTTCCTAGGTCATTACTAAGGACTGTCCTTATCTTATGGGCAAAAAGATTGGGTAATCCATTAATGAATTTTTCTTTCCAAAAGGGTTGATTACTATCATCCTTTGACATTACTCTAGATAGGAATATATTCTTATACCAATTAAAATCACTTAATGTTGGACACCTAAGATTTGTTAATTGATCATGAATACGCGAAGTAATATAACTTGGCGTACCAATGAAGTGTTCAATTATTGTATAAAGGAGTGTATTTAAACCATCAGGTATTGTTTCCTGATTTTCTCCAATAATTGGGTTTCCCTCAGCATCAATCTTAACTGCTGAAAGAATGGCAATTTTGGATTCTTGTATGAGATGTTTTTCCCACCAGGAATGAAGCATTCTTGTGAATCCTGTGACTAGAATATTTATTACTTCTCCATGAAGTAAATTGTGAGAGGTAATGTAGCTATTAGTTATCATCGCCATGTGTTGTAATCTATTGAGGACTTCCTGTTATAATCTTTTGAGAAGGATATCATGTTTGTCTCTATGATGGTGGTTGTGTTTGCATGCCTTGCTTCTTCGCTAGCTTGGGTGGGTGAGGTTCTTCGAGGGGTTGTGTGTGTATTTGTTATAGGTTCAACGGGCCTTGGAAGGCTATTTCTCATCTCTCACATAGTACTGACAATCTCTGTTTGAGCTTGTAGTAAAGATTGAATGATAATGATCATCATTGGGATATGATTTTCATCGTTTGGCTGTGGTGGTTGTTTTGGGTGGGGCTATGGTTGGCATTATGACATAGATGCCTGAGTATTTATTCCATATAGTATTTCAGGTTTGATTCTTCATTTTCTACATGCAAATTCTTATATATACTAAGGAAAATTAGCAATTTGGTCATTGTAGTTTGCCTATAATTTCGATGTGGCTATCGCCTTTTAAAAGTTCTCAATTTCATCTTCCAACTTTAGTTAACATTTTGATTTTGTCCTTTTGTCAACCTCCATTTATGATCTCTGGCGGTTTTACCGATGCATGATACTATGTGCACGTGTGGCGTGTTATGTTAACGTGTGATAGGGGTGTTCAAAAAGCCGCCTAGACCGTGTAACTCAATCCAGACAAAAAATGTGGCATGCGTGAGACCAAAAAATTACACGGTCAACATTTTTCTTTATCATTTCACCTTTTCTCTCTCTCCTCATTACCCTCTAATTTTTCTCTCTCACCAAATTTTTCTTTTTCTGATTATTAAACACATTAAGCCCAAATTGTTGACTGTAAAATTTAACATGCCTAAATAAAAACAACGTAGCCATAAAATAAAAACCCTAATATCTCTTGAAAAAGGAAAACTCTAATCCATACCTTTTATGTTTTAACCTTCTCTCAGCCACTTCTTTTACTCACAAAAAACCTTAACACAAAATTTATTGTACTCTTAAACTCTCAGTCGCCTCCAAAATTTATTACTCTTCCTCCCTTACAATCCTCTCTTTGTCCTTTGAAAAAATCATATTCCGAAATTGTTCTTCTACTTCTTCTTCTATCTCTCTCATAGAACCTCTACAACCTCCATATGTGATAAATCTAACCTACAACTGCCACACCTAATATTTCTCTTCTTTTTTTTTCTTTTCTTTTACAAATATTGAGCTGTAATTGCCATCATTTTTGTTAAAACCACTACGTCGCGATAACAAAGGCTGGCCATTTCTCCTTTGATCAGAAAATGAGAAAACTCTTTGACGTCTGTCAAAAGATGAATCTTTGGTAATGTAAAGTTAGGGTCATTTTAAGAAGGGAGAAGCAAGAAACCTGTAAATGGTGGAGAGGACGTTACCAACCATGGCATCTGACGGTGATTTTGTTTTGAAGAAAGAGAGAATCACGTGGATGAGAGAAATAAGAGAGAGATTCTTTTAGTTGACATATTGTGGGTCTCATGTCATGTGTACAATCTTATGTTAGAAAATCGTCAAAATTAACAAATAGAGGTTGGTAGAAGGATGAAACTAAAATGTTAACTAAAGTTGGAGAATTAAATTGAGAACTTCTTAAATGACATGGTCAAATTGAAGCTAAAGACAAACTACAGTGGTTAAATTGATAATTTTTTCTTTATATTATTACTTTAAGAATCCTTATTATATTTTCAGATTATGTCAATTTTTAATTTTATAATTTACATGTATGATTATTGGATATATAACTATTACTTCTCATGATCTTAAAGCTACACCCACTACAAAAAAAATATGACATTCTAGGATTAAAATACAAGATTTGTAGTCTACTCTTGTTAAAAACTCAAAACATCAAGTAAAATCTATTCATGTTAAAAGTTAAAAAAAACCGGGAGGCAAAATAGACGCGGGACTTAAGAAAAAATTGGAGACCCCCGAATCATTTCATTCTCGAGCTCTCTCAGTGGCTCTATTTTCTTCTCCATTTTTAGAGAACCTCAAATCGTTGCTTCTCTCTGAAAATCAATTCCTCTCAATTATTCAGAGCATTCGGTCATTCTCTCTCTCGGTTCTTCTCCAGAATAAAGCATAGAGATCTTCGCAGCTTCTCTTTCTTAGACGACCTAGGGCTAGGCCTTCAACGAAGAAGCACAAAGATCCTCGCAGCTTCTCCCTCTCAGACGACCTCGTCTCCATCATTGTAGTCTCGACATCGCCACAGCCTCCCTGTCTTGTGCTCACCTCGTCATCTATCGCCGCTGTCACCAACCTTTTTTCATGAAGGTAAACATCTCTGAGAGAGGAGTCAAAATCCCTCATTTGCTTCCTCTTCTTTACTCAATCAATTAGAGTTATTTTTATGCTTTTTTGGGGTAAATCAGTCCTCGTATTTGGTTTTTTTAGGGATTGTGTATTAAAAGATTTGGAGTGGCACATTTGGGTGGTAAGTTCATTAAATTCTCAGATCTTGTGCAGTTTTTATTAATTAGAGTTTTAAGGTTTGGTTTTAGATCAGTTTGCATGCTTGAAAGGTTTCAACTCTTTTTCGTCCACTTCTGAACTGTGATTGGAGTTTTAGGGCTTAAAAAAAGACAAGGTGCTGAGTGAGGTGGTCGAACGGTGCAGGTACGTCTCGTAGTACTGGATGCAGATTCGAAGGGCTCATGCTGCTAGTGGTGAGTCTTTGTGGATTTCCTTTCCCCTCTACATTTCTAGTTGTCATTTTAATTTCGGGTAAATAAATGAGGAGGTAAAGAAGTTTGCTCAACTTTATGCTGTTATTTTGCATTCTTACTTCTATGGCATCGGTTGTTAGGTAAATCAAGCCACTTTGGATCTTGAACATAAAAATTGTACAAGAAAAGGGTATAAGTATATAGGTGGTGATTTTAACACATTTTCATTGTGTATTATGCTTCACATGCCAATTTATTTTCTTTTGCTAATGTACTTGTCATGTGCAGATGATCGTAGATTGACGCTTTTGCTAGAAGCTGCTTCAATGATGGTGAAAACTAGGTGGATGAAGAGTTTACTTCTATTCAATCATCTTCAACTTCAATGATGGTAGAAACCATTTGTAGCTACCCAGCATTGCCCCTTCGACCAACACAAATACTTAAGAATCCATTAATCACATTTTTGGTTTAAAATAATTTTGGGCATTTGAACTTTTTTTAGAGCACTCGCAATTTTTTTCTAAATATTAACTTTTAACATTTATCATACTTTGGGAGTGTTCTGGATGGAAATGGGTGAAAATGAAACTAATGCAGCAGCTAAATCATATTTTAATCTACTCAAAGGGTTGTCCTTAATAAAATTTAACAACGAGAATCTTGGTACTTTGTACTTTGTTAATTATTTCTACATTTACTAGATGTCTAATTTGGTATACTTCAATGGTTGAAAGTAGTAATTTGGTGCGAAATTGCATTACAAGCATTCCTCATTAGTTTTAGATAAAACTATGAATAGTTAGGTGTGCTTTCATACTGTTCCATGTTTAAAATGTTATTAGATTTTTAACCAGCCCTTCAAATGATTTTTTAACAATTGCATACCCTCTGATATCTATTAATGCAGGTTGCAGTCTTTTTGGCAGTTTGCATATACTTCCTAAATGAGAAGACAAAAATCTTGGCTAGAGCTTTCATTATCAGGTAAATTTATATGAACTATACAAAAACTAGAAAGGCAGAAGATGTCTTTCATTTATCTGTTACAGTTAATTAACACTCACATGTTAACTCACTCTTATGCAAATTTGCTGCTCTTGTGACTGGTTGGGTATGTGATTCTGTTCTTGTACCCAATATTCCATCAGTATTGCTGCACTGACTTGGTCATTTAAACTCCTCACGTCTCTAGTAGCATGTCTCTTCTTGTTTGTTGCTTGTACTTTTCTCAAGTAGAAACATGGGTTATTATTATATAAAGGAAAACACACTACTTTTGACTATTACATTATGCTCATCTTTCCCTATATTAGTTATTTTTTGTTGTGTTTTGATGAAGATTCTTCTAATTTCTTTATAATATTAAATATGTTAAAATCTAAGTTTCTCTCACTTGTAATCTAGTTTATATCAAGACTTTTCTAGTTGGTTGAATTCAAAAGTGGAGGATTGAGAGATTTTTTAGATGAATTGGTATTCGAACAAACATTTGTTGGACGCTTCTTTGCGTTAGGATGCTTATTACTTACTAAGTATCTAATGCAACATCTCACTGACACAGATGATGCAAAGGATAACTGATGGTACACTTAATTCACGTAGCTAATTGCTTTTGGTTTTGTATGCCTTGGTAGTGTTATGTGTAATTTCTGAAGTTTTCTTGATGATTTTTCTATGTCTGAAATCTGATTGGTTGTATATCCTTAACCACATATGAAATGTGATGTAAAGTGGTAATAATTGTTAGGTAACTCTATAATTGTTATGTGTTTCTGGTTCTGTATAGAACTTTTTTCTTCTAATTTGTCATCTTCTAGTTATGTATTGCTTCTCTCTTAAACATAACACAACTACTTCATCGCCTAATGCAACCTTTTCTTCTCTATTTCCATTTCTGAACTGTTCTTAATGAGATTTTGGTTCTGTATGCCCTGGTAGTTGGTATTGTTAAAGTTTTGTAGGTTTTTCAACTTAAGGTTAATGGGGTAGAGATGATAAATTTAGCTCAGAATCTCCTATTTGGGGAATTTGCTAGTGAGTTTAGTTGTTACAAAATGAATTTTTTCATTTTACCATTATTAAATCCTCGATCAATGAAATAAGAACTAAATTCCAAGCTGAAACAACAGCATATGCTTGAATTAAAATGTTTATGATTTATGGTTGGGTTTGCATCAATTTAGGAATTAAGTGCAACTTGATTGACATTTGAATATCTTGATTCTAGGAAATCTTGTTAAGCGTTTCATTGCCCAGTTCACAAGCTTAAGTTAACAATCTTGATTTGGTCTGTCAAGCACGTCAACTTGTACAAGTAGACGCTAAGTACACGTTTCAAGACAATCACCTCGTGACTGTTGACTCTTAAATCTTTATGATATTATCTACAATATGAAATAATGTTATCAACTTGATGAAAGTTTGGTTCTTGAATTTGCAGTATGGTATGGCCAAATTATTGTTATTCTTGTGGAAATGGAGCTTCAATACTGAGTCTTAATGAGAATCTGGTGAGAATTTTAGCTAGCCTTGTATCACATATTCAGGTATTTTCCTTTTTTCTATAAGTTGTCTCTCGACTTTGGCAACTATACCAGTCTGGATAGGTTTTATATCAAGCTCTTTCAAATGTGGCGAATGAGGTAATTAGTTGTTTGAAGTAGTGTCTATTTTAAAGAGAATTTGTTTGTTGGATGCGGAACATGTTAATATTTCTACTCATGAACAATTTTTCTTGAAGGGATTGTTCACAGAAGGTTTCTTTTGGATCCCTTCTCTTGGAGGCCCAACCACATTTGCTGTGTGACAAAGTGTTTCTTTTGTGGCCCAGTCTCATGTCCAATCTGTTATACGAACACGTTGTAATACCTCAGCTTTTCTATCCATTTCCATCTTTGTTATTCAAAAGGTCTGTGTCATCTGGATTTTCTTAAGTCTTTTTGGATTTTTGAAAAATATTGATTTACTCAATACCCTACTAGAACTATACTGTGTTGATGCTTGTTTATGAAGATTGCAATTGCTTTGAGTACATAGTCATTTTATTTATGAGAATTTTTTTGCTTTAACTTTATTTTTTCAGGTTGCTTAAGTTGCATATATTAGTCTAGCATGTTTTCATAAACATTCAAGCATACACATCCTGGTAGTCCTTATGTCTTTGGACTTGTGGGGGTTGACCATGATCTTGACTTTCCAGAACCAATGCGTGTTGTTGGTATGTGACCACTTCATATTAATGCTCATGTGAATTTATGATCTCATGCATTACTATTTTTTACTTTTCCTGCCCTTGATGTTTCCAACCCATACTTCAAAAATTCGATCTCCTCTTTTTTATTTTTCACTGAAAAAGTTCGGTTTTCCTTCTGCTATTTCCTTGGTGAAATTTTATAATACTCTGGACATTTGCAAAGCACCCAATTAGCTATACGCTAGACTTGAGCCATGAGGTTTTGAAGTGGGATCTGTCAATGAGCTCGACATATGACTCAAAGTCGAATGGGGTGAAATTGCAGCAGAATAATTTTAGTAAGTTGATGATCAGTTCAGTGTATTTATAAAGGCATAAAATCGTTCTTCCATCCTAGTTAATGTTTAGAATATAGGTCTTAATCAAGTTTTTACATTCTTTGAGCTTCTCAATCCAACTACTTTTTCGTTGCGTTTTGCTGCACTATTATTAATAATGACTATATGCTCTACTATATCTGCCCTATGCATACACTTTTCACTCTTTTGGTTTAC
>QANY01008070.1:0-165360 GCA_003255025.1 Datisca glomerata
TGTTCTAATATTTTCATCCTCTATAGATCAGCATATTAAACACTTGAATATTTTCAACCATGTTATTATCTAAAATGGCATAGTTCTTTCTGCTAGCAAAATGAAAATATTTCAAACTGCTGTTAAATTTTTCGGTCATAATATTTTTAATGGAACTATTATCCCTATTAACCGAAGTATTGAATTTGCTTTTAAATTTTTAGATGAAATAAAAGATAAAACACAATTACAAAGATTTCTTGGTAGTCTCAATTATATTCGAGATTTTTATCCATAGTTTGCACATGATACTTCTATTTTGTATAACAAACTCAAGAAAAATCCTACTCCTTGGACAACAGATCATACTTTAGCTGTTAAGAAAATTAAAGAGAAGATTAAACGTCTATATTGTTTATCTTTGCCTAATCCTACTTGGCAAAAAATTGTAAAAATAAATGCTTCCAATCTAGGTTATGATGGTATTCTGAAACAGGTAAACCCTCATAAATAGAAAGAAGAACTCTTAAGATTCACATAAGGAACTTGGTAAGGAGCAACAAAAAATATCCTACTATTAAACAAGAATTCTTAGCCATTGTTAACAGTGTTATTAAATTTCAGGATGATTTACTCAACCAACATATTCTAATGAGAATCGTCTGCTCTGCAACCAAACAGATATTTAAGAAAGATGTACATAATCTTTCTTCTAAACAAATATTTTTCTCTTGGAAAAGTATTCTATCAGTATTTGACTTTGATATTGAATATATTAATGGTGAACAGAATTCTATTCATGACTTCTTAACTCGTGAATTTACAGGGATAAGAACAACATGAGCAACAGAAGTCGTAGCTGAGGCCAACGTGGCCGTGGCAGAAGATAAAACAGTATGACACAACACCAAGATGGATTTTTTTTTACCAACAGAATTCCCTAATGTTCAAGAGGCCAACACTCATAAGAGTGCTAAGGATATTCTCTTAACACCAGAACAGTATATTCTTAACAGCATTTCTGAAGAGATTATTCTCTCTCTTGAAATAAAAGATGAAAAATGGATGTCTAATCTATGTGAGATTAAGCGAAGATATCTCTCAACCCAACAGTATCTGACTCGGTTTGAGCAATACAGATACATCTATGAAGCAATCATAGTACAAACTGGAGCCATGGAAATAAGACATACCCTCCATGATTCTAACAAAAATACCAGTCCTATCACATTTAGCAAGGTTGTTATCTGAAATATAATATCCATTAATCAATGGGGTCTTCATCCTCACACACCAGGACACTGGATACAAACCAGAAAGAGGTAAAGTACAATTATTGGGAGTATATTGAATCATTTACCTAAACTTTCTATTACCAAAACCCTTTTCACAACCATACATGGTTTATCCTAGTTTGTCCAGAAATCCTTACCACTAGACTTCCAAATTGGTTTTAACTCTGGTGAGATAAATTTGGAATTACCTTTAAAACTTTACCAGAACAGATCCAAACAGAATTTAGAGAATGGCATGCTTCCTATTCTCTTTTATCAAGAAATTAAAATATTACAGTATATAAATCTCTCATTCATTTTATTATCCGATTTAATATCTCTTGGATTTAGAAATGGAATCTAAAATGTGAATATCAGAATGGTATCGCACTACTTAAACATATCTTTTTCACCAAATGGTGGGATAAGTGGATGAACCCCCATATAAACAATCAAGTCACATGCCCAGCGCTGCTTTGACGCCATTTCTAGGGCCCTTCCAGCATCAACATAAAATCCTTTTCTAAATGCCCAAACTCTCATTAAACAGAATTTTCCTAATCTTACTGACAAAGAATTAATGATCAAAACCATGGATTTTATTAAAGATCAATTTTCCATGTTTTCGTTCCTAAGGTCATTTCCATAAAAACCTCAACGTCTATCAGTCGAAAAAACAGTCAACAAAAGGATTTTGATTTTGAAGAAAATACTTTTAACATCTTGGCAAGAAAAAGCCAAGACCTGAATGAATTAGATCTAGAAATACAAGAACCCACTATTTCTGATTTCTGGGATTCTCTTACTACTATCATCTCAGACCAGATTGATAAAGACAAGAAGGATAAAGACGAAAAAGGAAAAGCAAAGGCCTAATCTTGTCTTCCACTTTAGCAGCATCATCAACAGTAGAACCACTAACAGAAAATGACATAATTACTTTTATAAAGTAACAATTATAAGTCCCATTTTCAACAATAGGAATAGGAGAGACAACGACATTGTCTCCCATTCACGAAAGAAGACAAATCTACTTTTCCTAAAGTAGATTCCCACTCAGAGCAGCAAAGAAGATAAGGATGCACGACTCCAGCCCATCCAGTACACGCCACCTTATCATTCTTTTATTTGTACTTTTACTTTTTTAAAATTATAAAAGGGAATCTCACCCTTTATTGAGGGGCAAGTCTTATTAGTTTTGTATTAGGCTCTCATGTGTTGAAAAATAAAATGTTCTCCCTTATCTATACTCTCTTTTTCTAAGCTCTCTTTAGTACATTTCATCTTACTTCTACATATATAAGTCTTGAAGAATTATAACGTTGAAGATATAATAGGAGCTCTGCCCAACTTCCTCACCAGTAAGTTATTCCCTTTAATTTAAATGGAAATTGTTTATGAGACCATGTATGCAATAATTTAAACCCAATATAACCATTATTATAATCTTTAGTATTCATGATCCATGCTGATTCAAAGGCACTCAATATGTAACTATTAAGGTTGATGAAGCAATCATTGTATTATACAGTAAATTCAGGAAACAATCAATGAATAATTAGTGGGACGTTCAACAAGTCGCGTATTGGTAAGGATCATTGAGAACAAATTGTGTTAGGACTGTTTACCCAAGTAAAATGTTGATAGACGTGCAAACTATGAGTTATTTTGTTCGTTGGATTAACTGTGTTTATAGGGGTTAGCCTCTCATTTAAGAGATACGTGTTGGTTGGTCAGCCGTAAGCTGGTATCAATGCCATGAATATTTTTGGTTATAATAGTACTTATATTCTCTTTAAATTATTCATACATGGTCTCCAAAACAAATATGTTTGATCTAAATTCTCCTATGATCACAACAGTAGCTAATACATTAGCTTCAACTTCAGAAGCAACATAATTAATTGTGTATCAGGATGTTAAAGAAGCTTTGGACAAATGGACCATACCCAAAGTTAAACCCGAAACAATTTATAAAATTAGAACTTTGATTTCACCAGTCGAAAAATCATCAAAACCTTTGAATATGCTATTCCATTACAGAATAATGATGATATCATTTATCTCTTGCATGTACATGATTTATATCCTTTTATGCAAAATTATAAATATCTGCATATATGATTTGTACAAATTGCTTTCAAGTCCTTGATTTTATTAGGTCAGAACACCAGCATACAATGCACTCTTAGAGATGGTAGATGCTTAAACTGGAAAGCCTCTCTCATGGGAGCCATAGAGACAAGTTTATCTCATGGACAAGTTTATTTTAATATTTATCTACCAGGATCAACTTCTTTTGCCATCTTATTCAGGATTCACCTTAAGAATCTCTCGACCTTAAATCCTTATACCCGGAAGAAAAGTGAGCAAGGACATACTGTCCTTATTGATACTAATCTATTCAACAGTCAGGTCGCTATTCCTCGCATGATAGCCTAGACTAATATTACTTTTCCTGAAACGTGGCAAATTTTAACAGCCAAGTCGCTATTCCTCATATGATACCAAACCTATAATAAGGTAGTCTATTGAAGATGTCATCCAGACTCAAGGAGGTGATGTTTATCATCATTTACAAAAGCCTTTAACTAGAAACCCTTCTAGTATTAGTAACAGAAGTATCCCTCCTTACAAGGTTGATCTACCCGAATCCTCCAGACAATCCATTTCAGAACCCATAGAATCAAATGAATCTGAGAATTCCTTTATCCCTGAAGATCATATAAAAGAAATACACATATCTGAAAACTAGATACTTCATGATGTTTATGAATCTAATACTACTAGAATGTCAAATAGCCCAACCGCCATTGATATGCAATTTAATTTTTTATGAATTTTACACCTAGAAATTTATTAAGACAATGTCTTCGCCATGATTTTATGCAGCCGAAGTATCAAGATTTTAGGAATTGGTATTTTTCCAACCATAATCCTCAACAGCTTTCACATCTCTTAAGTGAGGGGGCTAACCACTATAAACACAGTTAATCCAAAAAACAAAATAACTCATAATTAGCTAGTCTGTCAACATTTTGCTTGTCACATTCCTAACGCAATCTCTCCTCAATGGACCTTACCAATACGTGACTTGTTGAACGTCCCACTAATTATTCATTGATTGTTTCATGAATTTACTATATAATACATTGATTGCTTCCTCAGCTTTAATAGTTACATATTGTGTGCCTTGGAGTTTGCATGGATCATGAATACTAAAGATTATAGTCATGGTTATATTAGGTTTAAATTATAACATACATGGTCTCATAAACAATTACTGTTTAAATTAAAAGGGAAGAGCTTATTGGTGAGGGAGCTATGCAGAGCTCCTAAGTTACCGTCAATGTATACTTCTTCAAGACTTAGATGTGCAGTAGTAAGATGAAATGTATGGGAGAGAGAGAGAGTTTATAGCGAGATAGTAGAGAGAAGGGAGAGCATTTTATTTCTCAACACATGAGAGCCTAATACAAAACTAAAGACTTATTAAAACTTGTTCCTCAACAAAGGGTGAGGCGCTCTTTTATAATATAAAAAGTAAAATGTTAGAGGGAAAAGAATGATAAGGTGGCGTATCTTGGATGAGCTGGAGTTGTGCAAGCCTTATCTCTTTTTTTTTTTTGCAATACTAAGTGGGAATCTACTTTATGAAAATTATATTTGTCTTTTTCAGTAAGTGGGAGAAAATGTCGTTGTCCCCTTTTGTTCCTGTTGATAATGGTGTCATAATGGCTACTTTATAAAAGTAGTTTTGTATTTTTCTATTCGTGGCGTTACTGTTGCTTGATGCTGCTAAAGTGGCAGACAAGATTAGACCTTTGCTTTGTTGACTGGAAGAGGTCCTCATGGAGGTGTCTTTAGGAACAAAAACATGGAATAATTGATCTTTGACAAAATCCATGGTTTAGATCAGTAATTCTTTTTCAGTAAGATCAGGAAATTTCTAGTTAAAAATGGTTTGGGCATTTAGAAAAGGATTTCCTGTTGGTCCTGGAAGGGCCTTAGGGATGGCTTCAAAGAAGGCTTAGGAATGTGCTTTGATTGTTTTGACGAGTTGTGTTACGTGGGGATCCATCACCTTATCCCACCATTTAGTGAAAAAGATTCATTTCAATAGAGGGATACCATTCTGATAATCAAACTTTAAGTCCCATTTTCAGATCCAAGGGATATTAAATCGAATAATAAAATAAATCGGGGATTTATATACTGTAATATTTTTATTTTCTGATAAAATAGAATAGGAAGCATTCCATTCTCTAAATTTTGTTTGAATCAATTCTGGTAAAGTTTCAATGGTAATTCCAAATTTATCCCACCAGAGTAAGACCAATTTGAAAGTCTAGTGGTAAGGAGTTCTGGACACACTCGGATAAACCATGTATGGTTATTAAGAGGGTTCTGATAATAGAAGGTGTAGGTAAATGAGTCAATATAATCCCAATAACTATATTTTACCTCTTTCTAGTTTATATCCAGTGTTCTGGTTGTGTGAGGATGAAGACCCCATTGATTAATGGATATGATGTTTTGGTTGTGTCTAATCTCTATGGCTCCAGATTGGACTATGATTTCCTCATAGATGTATCTGTATTGCTCAATTCGAGTCGGATACTATTGAGTTGAGAGATATCTGCGTTTAACCTCCCATGGATCAGACATCCATGTTTTATCTTCTGTTTTAAGAGAGAGAATGATCTTTTCAGAAATACTATTAGGAATATACTGTTATGGTGTTAAGAGGATCTTTCGTATTTTTACGAGTATCAGCCTCTTGAACACAAGGGAATTCTGCTGGCCAAAAAATGGCATCTTGCTATTGTATTATACTATTTTGTCTTCTTCCACGACCACGTTGGCATCGGCCATGACTTCTGTTACTCATTCTGTTCTTATCCTTGTAAATATTCACGAGTTAAAAAGTTAGGAAGAAAGTTCTATTCACCTTTGATATACTCAATATCAAAGTCAAATACAGATTAAATACTTTGCCAAGAGGCAAAGATTTGTTTAGAAGCCAGATTCTGTACGTCTATTTTAAATATCTATTTGGCTGCAGAGCAGTCTACTCTTATGAGAAAATGATGGTTGAGTAAATCATCTTGAAATTTAAGAACACGTTTAACAATGACTAAGCATTCTTGTTTAATAGTAGGATAATTGTTTGCTGGTCCTTTCCAATTTCTTGAAGTGAACCTTAAAAGTTCTTCCTTCTGTTTAAGTGGGTTTATCTATTTCAAAATACCACCATAATCAAGATTAGAAGCATCAGTTTCAACAATTTTCTGCCAAATAGGATTGGGCAAAGATAAACAATAGAGATGTTTAATTTTCTCCTTAATTTTCTTGACAACTAAAGTATGTTATGTTGTCCAAGGAGTAGGAATTTTCTAGAGTCTATTATACAGAATAGAAGTATCCTGTGCAATTTACGGATAAAAGTCTCGCATATAATTGAGACTACCAAGAAATCTTTGCAACTATGTTTTACCTTTTATCTTATCTGAAAATTTAGAAGCAAATTCAATACTTCAGTTGATAGGGATAATAGTTCCATTGGAAATATTATGACCTAAAAATCTAATAGCAGTTTGTAATATTTTCATTTTGCTAGCAGAAAAAACTAAGCCATTTCAGATAATAACTAAGCCATTTCAGATAATAACATGCTTGAAAATATTCAAGTGTTTGATATGCTGATCTATAGATGATGAAAATATTAGAACATCATCTATATGACATAATAAATTCAGTATAAGTATTGAATATATCTTTCATAACATGCTGGAATTCTGAAGAACCATTTTTAACACACATTGGTAAGACATTCTATTCATAATGGCCAAAAGGTACAGTAAAAGTAGCTTTGTACCTATCATGTTCGGTTATCTGTATTTGCCAAAATTAAGATTTTAAATCAAATTTTGAAAAAATTACTGAATCATGAAGTCTGTCTAGCATATCTTTCTTATTCGGTATAGGATACCTTATCCATTGTAAAGTATCATTCAAGGGTTTATAATTGATCACTAATCTAGGTGATCCTCTTTCAGTCTCAGCATTTTTATTAACATAGAAAGAAGTACAACTCCATGGAGATTTACTGTGTCTAATTAATATTTTTTGTAAAGGGGATTCTATTCTTGTTTTGCATATCTCTAAATATTCCTTCTTCATTTGACTGGACCTAGTTTTAGTAGGAATATTATTTTCATCAAAATCTTGATTATAAGGCAGAGATATGATATGTTTCTTTCTATCCCAAAAGGCATTAGGGGTGTTACTACAGATTTCTGTTTTAAATTCATGCATAATAGTTTTTATCTTATTCTGTATTGTAGTTTGCTGTATATGTTGATCCATAGTAAGAAAGGGTTGCCTAGAATGATACTTAGTGTAATGTTTTTTATTAACACAAATGATGCAGGATAAACAAATACGATCCTTGCATATGAGGGCTTCAAGTATTTTATACTGGAAACGCATAGTATTACCACTAGCACTAGTAAAGGATTGAGTGGTTTACTTTTCCAAGAGCTCTTTCATACTGTAGTTCTCAATAGGGATGATCTCAGAAATGCTATAAGCCTTATAGCAGGTTTCTAAGAACCTTAATTTCATCTCGGGATCAGTTATCTAGTCAGCAATAATGAGAAGAGATCGGTGAGTGTCAGTTAAGACATTAATACTTGGTCCATTCATATCAAGACCATTCATTTCAACTATTTCCTTTCAATAGTTGGCTTCAGTTATCATGTTGCATGTCTTATAGTAACAAGGTTGTTCAGGCTGTTTAGAAGCAGTAGCGGAGTTAGAGTTCGATGTATAAATATGAGCAAAATCATCATCTGTACTTTCTTCTGTTGAACTGCCTTCAGAGAGACAATTTAAATTTGGATAATTCATTCAGTTTTCTCTTAAATTTGGATCGGCATTTATTAGCATAGTTTCCTGGTAATCCACACTTATAACAAGTGCCATTGGATTTGTGTTTGCTGGAGGAAAATTTCCTAATATGTTGGGCATCTTTTTGTCTGGATTCTTTGTGTCTGGATTTCTTCTTAGAGAAATATTTTTTATGAGATTTATAGGGCTTGGAAGTCCTAAGAGGTCGAGAGTTTGAAGGATAATGTATCTTAGTATGGTAGGCAAACTGATCACAGAATTTACCCAATTCTTTTCTGTTATCAAGGTCCTGATTCTTCATCATATGCTATAATTTCATGTCATTACAAAGAGCTGATCGTTCTTTAATGACAAGGGCAATACGATGGCCATAGGTATACTGATCACGGAGAATATCCATTTGATCATGCTTATCCCTGAGCTTTTTACAAACTCTTTCAACAAATAAACTTGGGAGACCATCAATGAACTTAGCCTTCCAATGTTCACTGTTTGCGTCACCTCTCTGCATGAATTTCATGAGAAAGACATCATTATACCACCAGAAATGGGTTAAGAAGGGGCATATCAGATTCTGTGATAATTCTCTCTGTCTGTTAGTATTAATTATTCCAGGTCCAAGAAAATGGTGAATTATGGATTGAGAAAGCGTATAGTAGGCATCTTCATTTCTAGTCTTGTTCCTATTAAGGGGTAAGTTTTTATCTTAAAGGAATTTTAAATTTCATTTCGCTGACTTTCAGTGAGACAATTATCCCACCAACCTTTAAGAGTTCGTGTAAAGCCATTAACAAGGAATCTACATATTTAGTGATATGTATTATCATTCTGTTTACAAACAGAGGACTACATAATCATTTGATGTATAGTTTCAAAAACTTGATATTCAGTTTTTCCATCTATGTTCTATTCATAGATGGTTTTACCATGATAGGATTTTTGAGAATGAAGAAAATCCTTTCCATACAATAGGTCCTCAGAAGTAGGTATATGATAATAATATCTACTAGGTCTTGTTAAAGTCATACGAGTAGTAGGACTTTTAGAAAAGGAACAGGAGAGTTTATTAATAGTATCATAGAAAATTTTCTGATTATCCAATATCTGGGATAAGGAAAATTCTTTAGACTCGTCTTGATGAGGTGAATCATCATGATTCATCATATTCAGTTGTCTTGAAGTTTCTGGAGTACAGATCTTAAGGTTTTTTATTTTCCCAATAAGAATTTCCATAAAATCATCCTTTTTTGTAGATTTTAATTTAAAATTTTGATTTTCTTGAGGAGGTTTTATAGTAAGGTTCGAGATTGAGCTTCCGGTCATCCACATGATGTTATTGATTCTTAGTATCCTGGGTTTCTTGAATTTGAGCAACCTTATCTGGATTAACTGTGTTTATAGTGGTTAGCCCCCTCACTTAAGAGATGCGTGTTGATTAGCCGTAAGTTGGTATCAAAGCCATGAATAGTTTTGGTTATAGTAGTGTTTATATTCTCTTTAAGTTATTCATACATGGTCACCATACAATCATGTCTGAACTCAGCTCTCCTTCTATCACAACACTATCTAATACATTAACATCAACTTCAGAAGCAACATAATTAATTGCTTATCAGGATGTGAAAGAAGCTTTGGATAATTAGACTATACCTAAAGTTAAACCATAAATGATTTATAAAACTGGAACATTTGATTTCACCTGTAGAAAGATCATCAAAACCTTTGAATATGCTATTCTTTTACAGAATAATAATGATATAATCTATTTCACGCATATACATGATTTATATCCTATCATGCAAAAGTATAAATATCTACATATTGGACTTGTGCAAATTACTTTCAAGCCCTTGACTTTATTAGGTCAGAACACCAGGATACAACACATTCTTCGTGATGGTAGATGCTTGAACTGGAAAGCCTCGTTTATCAGAGCCATAGAGACCAGTTTATCTCATGGACCAGTGTATTTAATATATATCTCATTTTGCCATCTTATTCAAGATTCACCTTAGGGTTCTCTCGACCTTAAATCCTTACACCTGAAAATAAAGTGAGCAAGGACATACCGTCCTGATTGATAGTAATCTCTTTAATAGCCAGGTAGCTATTCCTCGCATGATACCTTGGGCTGAAATTACTTTTCCTGAAATGCGGCAAATTTCTAATGCCGTTCCAACTAGACCTATAATGAGGCAATCTATTGAAGATATCATTCAAACCCAATGAGGTAATGTTTATCTTCGTTTTCAGGAACCTTTAACTAGAAGCCTTTCTAGTATTAGCAACAAAAGTATCCCTCCTTACAAGGAATTCTGATGGACCATTTTTAACCCCGAATGGTAAGATATTCAATTTATAATGACCAAAAGGTACTGTAAAGGCAATTTTGTACCTATCCTGTTCAGTTATCTGTATTTGCCAAAATCCAAATTTTAAATCAAATTTAAAAAAAATTACTGATTCATGAAGTCTGTCTAACAGATCTTTCTTATTTGGTATATGATACCTTATCCATTGTAAAGAATCATTCAACAGTTTATAATTGATCACTAATCTAGGTGATCATCGTTCAATCTTAGCATTTTTATTAACATAGAAAGCAGTACAACTCCAAGGAGATTTATTGAGTCTAATTAATTTTTTCTGTAAAAGGGATTCTATTTCTGTTTTGCATATCTCTAAATATTCATTCTTCATTTGCCTGGGCCTAGATTTAGTAAGAATATTTTTCTAACCAAAATCCTGATTATAAGGTAGAGATATGATATGCTTTTTTCTATCCAAAAATGCATTGGGGATGCATTAAAAATTTCTGTTTTAAACTTGTACAAAATAGTTTTTACTTTATTTTGTATTGTAGGTTGCTCTATACGTTGATCAATAATAAGAAATTGGATTTCTTTTTGTATGAGATTTAAATTATTAGTCTTATTCTCAATAAGATGTTTTATCAGATCAACTTCTTTCGTATATAGTTTTGTAATAAATTCAAATGTAATTTTAGTATCATTTATTATGGTATGGATATCTTAAGTATCAATTCTAGTGATAGACATAATATTTTTTGAAAAATGATTGCCTAGAATTATGCTTTGTGTCATGTTTCTAATTAACATAAATGATGCAGATAAACAACTACCATTCTTTCATATGAGGGCTTCAAGTATTTTATACTGGAAACACATAGCATTACCACTAGCACTAGTAAGGGATTGAGTGATTTTCTAGAAATATTTGATAGAAATTAATCCTTCATGAATGCAGTTCATATCAGCACCACTATCGACTAAGACAATGACATCTTTAAAAATGAAATATGGTTTGATAACTAAGGTAATCTTAGTATACAATTTCTAGAAAGCAACTTTGTTTAGAAGAAATAAATACGGATTATTATCCTTATTCTGATCTGGAGTAGTCTGATCTGGAGGAGAACTTATCTGATCTGGAAGTTGACTAGTCAGGGGGTGAGTCTAAAGGTTTTTTTCCCTTCGTTTGTGGACTGTTTAAGGAGATTGAGATCCTGAAAAATAATTTGATTAGCAGTTTTCAACTGCTGAATTTCAGACTTAATTGTATTAATTTCCATCTTCAGATCTGAAATGGTAACAGGTTTAGCCGGTAAAGATTCTTGTTGGATACGGGCTGGAAGCTCTTTCATACTGTAGTTTTCAGTGGGACTTACCTCAGGAGTGCTATAAGCTTTATAACAGGTTTCTAAGAATATTAACTTCATCTCAGGGTCAGTAATCTAATCTGCAGTAGCTAGAAGAGTTTTTTGAGTATCGGTTAGGACATTGATACTGGGTCCATTAACATCAAGACCATTCATTTCGACAATGGCTCTTTAATAGTTGGCTTCTGTTATCATGTTGCATGACTTGGAACAACAAGGTTGTGCGGGCTGTTCAGAAGTAGCAGATGAGTCAGAGTCGGATTAATAGAGATGAGCAAAATCATCATCTATACTAACTTCTATATAGCTGTATTCAGAGAGACAATTTAAGATCTTCTGTTGGATCTCCTCATCAAGAGATAATTCATTTAGCTTTTTCATAAATTTGGATTGACATTTGTTAGCATAGTGACCTAGTAATCCACACTTATAACATGTGCCTTTAAATTTATGCTTGTTGGAGGAAAATTTCTTAATGTGTGGGACATCTTTATGTCTGGATTCTTTGTATCTGGATTTCTTCTTAGAGAAGTATTTTTTATGGGATTTATAGGGTTTGGAAGTCCTATGCAGTTGAGAAGTAGAAGGATACTGTATCTTAATATCATAGGCAAATTGATCACAGAATTCACCCATTTCTTCTATGTTATCAAGATTCTGATTATGCAATAATTCTCTATGCCTATATGTAGTAATTGCGCCCGGTCTAAGAAAATGATGAATAATGGATTGAGCAAGCATATAGCAGGCATCTTTACTTCTGGTCTGTGTTCTGGTTAAGGGATCTGTCTTAATCTTAAAGGAATTTAAAATTTCATTACGCTGACTTTCAGTGAGACAATCATCCCACCAACCTTTAAGAGTTCCAGTAAATCCATTAACAAGAAATCTACATGGTGATCTGTATTGTCATTCTATTTACAGACTAAGGAGTACATAATCATCTGATGTATAGTTTCAAAAACTTGATATTCAGTTTTTCCATCTATGTTCCATTCATAAATGATTTTACCATGATATGATCTTTGAGAATAAAGGAAATCTTCTTCATACAATAAATCTTATGGGGTAGGTCTAGGATAATAGTATCTACTAGGTCCTGTTAAGTCCATACGAGTAGTAGGTCTTTTGGAATAGGAGGAATGGGAGAGTTTATTGATTGTATCATAAAAAATTTTCTGGATATCCAAAATTTGGGATAAAGAAAATTCTTCGGATTCTTCATGATGAGGTGAATCATCCTGATTCATCACATTCAGTTGTCCTATAGTTTCTAGAGTAGAGATCTTAAGGTTTTTTATTTCCCCAATAAGAGTTTTCATAAAATCATCCTCTTTTTTGGTGGATTTTAATTTAAAATTCTGAACTTCAAGAGGAGGTTTTATAGTGACAGATTCGAGCTTGAACTTCTAGTGATCCACAAGATGTTGTTGATTCTTAGTATCCTGGGTTTCTTGAATTTGAGTAACCTGATCTTCAATCCTGGTTAACTGTGTTCCTACAGTTTGAAGGAAAAGATTAGTGTAATTAGTCTGTTTGGTTAAGGGGAGAATATCCTTAATCTTAATAGGATCCCAATGATTGACTTTCTCAGGGATCTCACTGTATGGATTTATAACCAAAAGGTTTCCGATTCCCATTACCAGGAGCAAGCTCTAAGGATAAAGGTGGAGGCGTAGATTGATAATTTTGACCACTTGTGGTAATCCAAGTCTTTTTTATATTGGATAGAACTTGTAATTGCAGGTCATCATGAAGTTTAACATGTGGGGTAAGTTGATAATACCATTCAGGGAAAGACTGATGGCGCTGATCTTTGTCTAACTGGACGTAATAAAGATTCTTCAGATCTAAAAGCTATTGAGGATTATGGTTGAAATAATACCAATTCCTAAAATTGTGGTATTTCGGCTGCATAAATCCTGGTGAAGACTTTGTCTTAATAAACTTCTGGGTGTAAAATCCATCAAAAGTTAAATTGCATATCACTGGTGGTTGGGCTATTTGGCCTTCTGGTAGTATTAGATTCATAAACACAATGAGGTATCTGGTTTTCATATATGTGGATTCTTTTGATATGATCTTTAGGGATAAAGAAAATCTTAGATTCATTTGATCCTATGGGTTCTGAAATGGATTGTCTGGAGGATTCAGGTAGATCAACCTTGTAAGGAGGGATAATTCTGTTACTAATACTAGAAAGACTTCTAGTTAAAGGCTTTTGAAAATGAAGATGTAACGGATCAAAGCGACCGTTAGTCGGGCTGTGATTGGTCAAAGAAACCGAGAGGACACATACCTCCTCCATCTTCCTTAAATGGTTACCTCATTGAATATGGATAACATCTTTAATAGACTGCCTTATTATAGGTCTGGTTGGAACGACATTAGAAATTTGCCACTTTTAGGAAAAGTAATATCAGTCTAGGGTATCATGCGAGGAATAGCGATCTGGCTGTTAAAGAGATTAGTATCAATTATGACTGTATATCCTTGCTCACTTTGCTTCTGGGTATAAGGATTTAAGGTCGAGAGAACCTTAAGTGAATCCTGAATAAGATGGCAAAAAGAGTTGATCCTGGTAAATAGTCATAACCATGTGATTGAACTCTAAGTTCAAGAACTTTGGCTAGATTACTGTCAGAAAGAGCAATGCTCAGATTCAGATAAATATTAAAATAAACTGATCCATGAGATGAACTTGTCTCTATGGCTCCTATGAGAAAGGCTTTCCAGTTTAAGCATCTACCATCTCTAAGAGTGCATTGAATGCTGATGTTCTGACATAATAAAGTCAAGGGCTTGAAAGTAATTTGTACAAGTCCTATATGCAGATATTTATACTTTTTCATAAAAGGATATAAATCATGTATATGTAAGAGATAAATGATATCACATTATTCTGTAATGAAATAACATATTCAAAGGTTTTGATGATTTTTCTACAGGTAAAATCAAAAGTTACAATTTTATAAATTGTTTATAGTTTAACTTTTGGTATGGTCCATTTGTCCAAAGCTTCTTTAACATCCTGGTATACAATTAATTCTGTTGCTTCTGAAGTTGAAGCTACTATATTAGCTAGTGTTGTGATCATAGGAGAGTTAGGATCAGACATATTTGTTCTGACGGCCATGTATGAATTTTTAAAGAGAATATAAGTACTACTATAACCAAAACTATTTATGGCTCTGATACCAACTTGAAGCTAACCAACACGCATCTCTCAAGTTAGGGGGCTAACCACTATAAACACAGTTAATCCAAAGAACAAAATAATTCATAATTAGCACGTCTGTCGACATTTTACTTGGGTCAACAATCCTAATAAATCCCTGCTCAACGAACCTTACCAATATGCGACTTGTTGAACGTCCCACTAATAATTGATTGATTGTTCCCTAAATTTACCGTATAATATAATGATTGCTTTCCCAGCCTTAATAGTTACATATTGAGTGCCTTGGAATCAGCATGGAACATGAATACTAAAGATTGTAGTAATTGTTATATTGGGTATAAATTATTGCATACATGGTCTCATAAACAATTTCCATTTAAATTAAAGGGAATAACTTACTGGTGAGGGAGTTGGACAGAGCTCCTATTATATCTTCAACGTTATAATTCTTCAAGACTTATATGTGTAGAAGTAAGATGAAATACAAAAGAGACTTAGAGAAAGAGAGTATAGATAAGGGAGAACATTTTATTTCTCAACACATGAGAGCCTAATACAAAACTAATAAGACTTGCCCCTCAACAAAGGGTGAGGTTCCCTTTTATAATTTTAAAAAAGTAAAAGTACGAATAAAAGAATGATAAGGTGGCGTGTACTGGATGGGCTGGAGTCGTGCATCCTTATCTTCTTTGCTGCTTTGAGTGGGAATCTACTTTAGGAAAAGTAGATTTGTCTTCTTTCGTGAGTGGGAGACA
Source organism: Datisca glomerata (assembly GCA_003255025.1). Lineage (NCBI taxonomy): Eukaryota > Viridiplantae > Streptophyta > Magnoliopsida > Cucurbitales > Datiscaceae > Datisca > Datisca glomerata. Next base: position 15,781 of record QANY01008070.1, read on the forward strand.
ATGTCATTGTCTCTCCTATTCCTATTGTTGAAAATGGGACTCATAATTGTTACTTTATAAAAGTAATTATGTCATTTTCTGTTAGTGATTCTACTGTTGATGATGCTGCTAAAGCGGAAGACAAGATTAGGCCTTTGCTTTTCCTTTTTTGTCTTTATCCTTCTTGTCTTTATCAATCTGGTCTGAGATGATAATTGTAAGAGAATTCCAGAAATCATAAATAGTGGGTTCTTGTATTTCTAGATCTAATTCATTCAAGTCTTGGCTTTTTCTTGCCAAGATGTTAAAAGTATTTTCTTCAAAATCAAAATCCTTTTGTTGACTGTTTTTTCGACTGATAGACGTTGAGGTTTTTATAGAAATGACCTCAGGAATGAAAACATGGAAAAAATGATCTTTAATAAAATCCATGGTTTTGATCATTAATTCTTTGTCAGTAAGATTAGGAAAATTCTGTTTAATGAGAGTTTGGGCATTTAGAAAAGGATTTTCTGTTGATGCTGGAAGGGCCTTAGAGATGGCGTCAAAGCAGCGCTAGGCATGTGACTTGATTGTTTATATGGGGGTTCATCAGCTTATCCCACCATTTGGTGAAAAAGATCTGTTTGAGTAGTGGGATACCATTCTGATATTCACATTTTAGATTCCATTTCTAAATCCAAGAAATATTAAATCGGATAATAAAATGAATGAGAGATTTATATACTGTAATATTTTAATTTCCTGATAAAAGAGAATAGGAAGCATGCCATTCTCTAAATTCTGTTTGGATCTGTTCTGGTAAAGTTTCAAAGGTAATTCCAAATTTATCCCACCAGAGTTAAAACCAATTTGGAAGTCTAGTGGTAAGGATTTCTGGACAAACTAGGATAAACCATGTATGGTTGTGAAAAGGGTTTTGGTAATAGAAAGTTTAGGTAAATGATTCAATATACTCCCAATAATTGTACTTTACCTCTTTCTGGTTTGTATCCAGTGTCCTGGTGTGTGAGGATGAAGACCCCATTGATTAATGGATATTATATTTCAGATAACAACCTTGCTAAATGTGATAGGACTGGTATTTTTGTTAGAATCATGGAGGGTATGTCTTATTTCCATGGCTCCAGTTTGTACTATGATTGCTTCATAGATGTATCTGTATTGCTCAAACCGAGTCATATATTGTTGGGTTGAGAGATATCTTCGCTTAATCTCACATGGATTAGACATCCATTTTTCATCTTCTATTTCAAGAGAGAGAATAATCTCTTTAGAAATGCTGTTAGGAATATACTGTTCTGGAGTTAAGAGAATATCCTTAGCACTCTTGTGAGTGTTGGCCTCTTGAACACTAAGGAATTCTGTTGGTAAAAAAATCCATCTTGGTGTTGTGTCATACTATTTTGTCTTCTGCCACGGCCTCGTTGGCCTCAGCTACGACTTCTGTTGCTCATGTTGTTCTTATCCCTGTAAATATTCACGAGTTAAGAAGTCATGAAGAGAATTATGTTCACCATTAATATATTCAATATCAAAGTCAAATACCGATAGAATAGTTTTCCAAGAGGCAAATATTTGTTTAGAAGCAAGATTATGTACATCTTTCTTAAATATCTGTTTGGCTGCAGAGCAGACGATTCTCATTAGAATATGTTGGTTGAGTAAATCATCATGAAATTTAAGAACACTGTTAACAATGGCTAAGAATTCATGTTTAATAGTAGGATAATTTTTTGCTGCTCCTTACCAAGTTCCTGATGTGAATCTTAAGAGTTCTTCTTTCTATTTATGAGGGTTTACCTGTTTTAGAATACCATCATAACCTAGATTGGAAGCATTTGTTTTTACAATTTTCTGCCAAGTAGGATTAGGCAAAGATAAACAATATAGATGTTTAATCTTCTCTTTAATTTTCTTAACAGCTAAAGAATGATCTGTTGTCCAAAGAGTAGGATTTTTCTTGAGTTTGTTATACAGAATAGAAGTATCATGTGCAAACTGCGGATAAAAGTCTCGAATATAATTGAGACTACCAAGAAATCTTTGTAATTGTGTTTTATCTTTTATTTCATCTAAAAAATTTAAAAGCAAATTCAATACTTCAGTTAATAGGGATAATAGTTCAATTGAAGATATTATGACCTAAAAATCTAACTGCAGTTTGAAATATTTTCATTTTGCTAGCAGAAAGAATTAAGCCATTTTAGATAATAACATGCTTGAAAATATTCAAGTGTTTGATATGCTGATCTATAGAGGATGAAAATATTAGAACATCATCTATATAACATATAATAAATTCAGTATAAGCATTGAATATATCATTCATAACATGCTAAAATTCTGATCGACCATTTTTAACCCCGAATGGTAAGTCATTCCATTCATAATGGCGAAAACATACTGGTTTTGTATATGGTTTTGTAATAAATTCAATGTAATATTAGTATCATTTATTATGGTATGGATACATGTCGTATCAATTCTAGTAATATGCATGATGGAATTTAAAAAAAGATTGCCTAGATTTATGCTTTATGTCATGTTTCTAATTAACACGCTTGATGTATATAAATAAATAACATTCTTACATATGAGGGCTTCAAGTATCTTATAATGGATATGCATAGCATTTCCACTAGCAGTAGTTAGGGATTGAGTGGTATTTTGGAAGTATTTGATAGGAATGAATCCTTTATGAATACAGTTCATATCAACACCACTATTGACTAAGACAATGACATCTTTAATAATGAAATCTGGTTTGATAAATAAGGTAATCTTAGTATACCATTTTTGGAAAGTGACTTGGTTTAGAAGAAATAAATAAGGATTATTATCCTTTTTATGATCTGGAGGAGGACTAGTCTGATTTGGAGGTTGGCTAGTCTCAGGGGTGAGTCTAAAGGTTTTTTTTCTTTTGTTTGTGGACTGTTTAAGGAGGTTGAGTAGTCTTTGAAGGCTGACTAGACTTAATGGTATTAATTTCCATCTTTAGATGTGATTGCGGGTTGGACTATGATTGCCTTATAAATGTATCTGTATTGCTCAAATCGACTCGGATAGTATTGAGTTGAAAGATATCTGCGTTTAATCTCCCATGGATCATGAATTCATTTTTCATCTTCTATTTCAAGAGAGAGAATGATCTCCTTAGAAATATTGTTAAGAATATATTGTTCTGGTGTTAAGAGGATATCTTTCGTAGTTTTACGAGTATTAGTCTCTTGAACACTGGGGAATTGTGTTGGCTAAAAAATGGCATCTTGCTATTTATTATACTGTTTTGTCTTATGCTACAACCATGGTGGCCTCAGCCACGACTTCTATTACTCATTATGTTCTTAACCCTGTAAATATTCACGAGTTACAAAGTCAAGGAAAGAGTTCTGTTCACCTTTGATATATTTAATATCAAAGTCAAATACTGATAAAATACGTTGCCAAGAAGTAAAGATTTGTTTAGAAGCCAGATTCTGTAAGTCTTTTTTAAATATCTGTTTAGCTGCAAAGCAGTCTACTCTTATGAGGAAATGCTGGTTAAGTAAATCATCTTAAAATTTAATAACACATTTAACAATGGCTAAGTATTCTTGTTTAATAGTATGATAATTTTTTGCTAGTCATTTCCAAGTTCTTGACTGAACCATAAAAGTTCTTCCTTCTGTTTAAACAGGTTTATCTATTTCAAAATACCACCATAACCAAGATTAGAAGCATCAGTTTCAACAATTTTCTGCCAAATAGGATTGGGCAAAGATAAACAATAGAGCTGTTTAATTTTCTCCTTAATTTTCTTAACAGCTAAAGTATGTTCTGTTGTCCAAGGAGTAGGATTTTTCTTGAGCATGTTATACATAATAAAAGTATCTTGTGTAATTTGTGGATAAAAGTCTCGAATATAATTGAGACTACCAAGAAATTTTTGCAACTATATTTTATCTTTTATTTGATCTGGAAATTTAGAAGCAAATTCAATACTTCGGTTAATAGGGATAATAGTTACATTGGAAATATTATGACCAAAAAATCTAACAGTAGTTTGAAACATTTTCATTTTGCTAGCATAATGAATTAAGCCATTTTGGATAATAACATGCTTGAAAATATTCAAGTGTTTGATATGCTGATCTATAGAGGATGAAAATATTAGAACATCACCTATATAACAGATAATAAATTCAGTATAAGCATTGAATATGACATTCATAACATGCTGGAATTCTGAAGGATCATTTTTAACACTGAATGGTAAGACATTCCATTCATAATGGTGAAAAGGTACAGTAAAAGAAGCTTTGTACCTATCCTATTCAGTTATCTGTATTTGCAAAAATCCATATTTTAAATCAAATTTTGAAAAAATTACTAAATAATGATATTTGTCTAGCAGATCTTTCTTATTCGGTATAGGATACTTTATCCATTGCAAATAATCATTCAACGATTTATAATTGATTTCAAATCTAGGTGATCCTTTTTCAATCTTAGCATTTTTATTAACATAGAAAGCAGTACAACTCCAATGAGATTTATTGAGTCTAATTAATTTTTTTCTGTAAAAGGGATTCTATTTCTTTTTGCATATCTCTAAATATTCATTCTTCATTTGTCTAGGCCTAGATTTAGTAGGAATATTCTTTTCACCAAAATCTTGATTATAAGGTGGAGATTATATATATTTCTTTTTATCCCAAAAGGCATTAGGGATGTCACTACAGATTTCTATTTTAAATTCATGCAGAATAGTTTTTATCTTATTCTGCATTATAGGTTGCTGTATATGTTGATCAATAGTAAGAAATTGGATTTCTTTTTGTATGAGATTTAACTGATTAGTCTTATTCTCAATAATATGTTTTAACAGATCAACTTCTTTTGTATACGGTTTTATAATAAATTCAAATGTAATATTAGTATCATTTATTATGGTATGGATACATGTCGTATAAATTCTGGTAATAGGCATGATGGAATTTTAAAAAAGATTACCTAGAATGATACTTTGTGTCATTTTTTTATTAACACAAATGATGCAGATAAACAAATACGATTGTTGCATATGAGGGCTTCAGGTACTTTATACTGGATACACATAGCATTACCACTAGCAGTAGTAAAAGATTGAGTAGTTTTCTGGAAGTATTTGATAGGAATTAACCCTTCATGAATGCAGTTCATATCAGCACCATTATCGACTAAGACAATGGCGTCTTTAATAATGAAATCCGTTTTGATAACTGAGATAATCTTAGTATATCATTTCTGAAAAGTGACTTGGTTAAGAAGAAATAAATAAGGATTATCAGTCTTAGTCTGATCTGAAGGTTGACTAGTCTGATCTGGAGGTTGACTAGTCTGATCTGGAGGTTGACTAGTCTTAGGGGGTGAAAAAGTCACAGTTGAGTCAAAAGGATTTTTTCCTTTGTTTGTGGATTGTTTAAGAAGATTGAGATCCTAGACAATTATTTGATTAACAGTTTTCAACTACTGAATTTCAGACATAATGGTATTAATTTCCATCTTCAGATCTGAAATGGTAAAGAGTCCTGTTGGATATGATTTAAGAGCTCTTTCATACTGTAGTTCTCAATTGGGATGATCTCATGAGTGCTATAAGCCTTATAGTAGGTTTCTAAGAACCTTAATTTCATCTCGGGATCAGTTATCTAGTTTACAATAGTGAGAAGAGATCATCGAGTGTCAGTTAAGACATTGATACTTGGTCCATTCATATCAAGACCGTTCATTTCAACTATTACCTTCCAATAGTTGGCTTCAGTTATAATCTTGCATGTCTTAGAATAACAAGGTTGTTAATGATGTTCAAAACTACTTTTGGAAAAGTAGATTTGTCTTCTTTTATGAGTGGGAGACAATGTCGTTGTCTCTTTTGTTCCTGTTGTTCAAAATGAGACTCATAATTGTTACTTTATAAAAGTAATTATGTCCTTTTTTGTTAGTGGTTCTACTGTTCATGACGCTGCTAAAGTGGAAGACAAGATTAGGCCTTTGCTTTTCCTTTTTTATCTTGATTCTTCTTGTCTTTATCAATCTGGTATGGGATGATAGTGGTAAGAGAATCCCAGAAATCAGAAATAGTGGGTTCTTTTATTTCTAGATCTAATTCATTTGGGTCTTAGCTTTCTCCTTCGAAGATGTTAAAAGTATTTTCTTCAAAATCAGAATCATTCTGTTGATTGTTTTGTCAACTGGTAGAGGTTTAGGTTTTTATGGAAATGTCCTCCGGAACAATAACATGGAAAATTGATCTTTAATAAAATCCATGGTTTTGATCATTAATTCTTTGTCAGTAAGATTAGGAAATTTCTATTTAATGAGAGTTTGGGCATTTAGAAAAGGATTTTTTGTTGATGCTGGAAGGGCCTTAGGGATGGTGCCAAAGTAGGCCGGGGCATGTGACTTGATTGTTTTGATGAGTTCTATAACATGGGGGTTCATCCCCTTATCCCACAATTTGGTGAAGAGGGTTCTGGCAATAGAAAGTGTAGGTAAATGATTCAATATAATCTCAATAACTTTACCTCTTTCTGGTTTATATCCAGTGTCCTAGTTGTGTGAGGATGAAGACCCCATTGATTAATGGATATGACGTTTCGAATAACAACCTTGCTAAATGTGATAGGGCTGGTATTTCTGTTAGAATCATGGAGGGTGTCTTATTTCCGTAGCTCTAGTTTGTACATGATTGCCTCATACATGTATCTGTATTGCTCAAATCGAGTCGGATATTATTGAGTTGAGAGATATCGTCGCTTAATCTCTCATGGATCAGACATCCATTTTTCATTGTCTATTTCAAGAGAGTGAATAATCTCTTCGGAAATACTGTTAGGAATATATTGTTCTAATGTTAAGGGGATATCCTTAGCACTCTTGCGAGTGTTGGCTTCTTGAATTCTAGGCAATCTTTTTTTAAATTCCATTATGCCTATCACCAGAATTGATACTTCAGGTATCCATACCATAATAAATGATACTAATACCATAATAAATTATACTAATATTACATTTGAATTTATTACAAAACCTTATACAAAAGAAGATGATCTGATAAAACATCTTATTGCAAATAAGACTAATCAGTTAAATCTCATACAAAAAGAAATCCAATTTCGTATTATTGATCAATATATACAACAACCTACAGAATAAAATAAAAACTATTCTGTATAAGTTTAGAACAGAAATATGTGCGTGTGTGTGTGTATGTGTGGGGGGCGCGCGCGTGTGTGTGTGTTGTGTGTGTGTGTATATATATATGTATGTGTATATGTATATTATATGTATATTATTATTATTATTATTAATATGTGTATATATATATATATTATTTATTTCATTTTCTAATAGAAATAATGCATTGAAGATCCGTTGAAAGAATTGTAATATCCGTCGAAATAATGTATTGAAGATCCATACAGACACACACACACACAAACACACACACACACACACACACACACACACACACAGATATATATATATATATATCAGATTTGATTCTGATACCAAAAGGCGCGGAATTAAATAGTAAATAGAGATGGAGTATTGAGATGCAAGAAGATAGACAGTAAAAACTGTATTAACAAAAATAGCTAAACTGAAAACTGTATTAAGGTGTAAGATTAAAAACTAACACAACAGAGTTTATTGGCAACAATAAAATAGTGCTCCAGCTTACTAATTTATGTTGAAGAAAAAATAAGAAAAGATCTACTAAAGAGGAGAATAAGAAGAAAGCTTTGTTTCATAAAACATGTTTTAGCTCTCAAATAGTAAGAGTTGTAAAACGAGTTCTGATTTACAAATGGGAGAGACTGCCTATTTATTGTTAAGGAAAATGGAGTTCACCGGAACCCATCACATACATGAACTATTCTATTCTACAAAAGTAAAAACATTTTACATTTCTACCTTTGTCTACTTTTGCTAAGAATAGTAAAAAACATAAATAGTTGCCTAATTATTTGACAACCAATACAATGATTATAAAATGACAAATTACAAAAAATCTTGATAATTGAAATCTTGATGTTCGTGTCCTATCATGATTTGTTGAAAATGGTTGAGAATGTCATTATTTTGATGGAGCCACTGTTTTCTTTGATAATTGCTATCTTAGATTTATGTGTCTTCATTGGTTGTGTTGCATTACTTTGTACTATTTGCTGGCATTTTTCTTAGGGAGAAATATTCATCTTTTGACTTTTATTCATCACTACTTAAATTGGTACTGTCGAATGGATCTTGTGAGTCCTGAAATGCGTCATGGACCCATTGGGGTAGGAAGCGGTCTTTCAAATTGTGACTGTCTGTCAATTGTTGATGGAGAGTCTTGGATGTTTGACTTTTCTGAAATTTTGATTTTATTGGGTGATTTGACTCAACTGAAGATCGAGAGTCAGAATCGTCATTGCATCTAGCAGGAGAAGCAACTTTTGGACTAATTCCTGCTTTGATTTAGATTTTGGTTTTGTGCCTTAGATTTACCTTTTGAGGAGGGTCGTGATTTAGGTTTTAATTTAGGTCTAGATTCTTTGGATGATTTTGATTGAGGTTATAGGCTAGTAGCTTCATTTATTTTCAATAGAGTCTGGGTAAAAGAATTGACAAGCTTCAGGCTAGGGTGATTTGTTGTAAACTCTTGATTGATAGATGTATTTATTCTTTAGGTATTGAACTTATCCCACCATTTCACATAATACTGTCTGGTGAGAACTTCATTTTCTATTGAGTATTGCCAATTGAGAATCCATGGTAATTGAAATTTATATATGAAGCAAAGTAATTGAGGAAAAGAAGCCTCAGTTAGTGAGGGCTTATAATATTTTAAAAATAAATCAAAACTCTACTGTAGATCGATTGGGAGAAGTTCTAAGAGAGGACCGTGAACGGACCACCATCTTAATAACCATTTTGGAAAATTAGTTTTAAAATTCTTGTCAAAATGTAAAAATCATGAGTGGGAGAAATTACTGTCTTGATGCGGGAAAATTGTATGCCAAGCATCAATGTAATCAAAATAATTGTATTGTTTTTTATTCAAAAAAATTTTTAAGCCTGAAGGATGGGCCTTCCATTCCTCCAATGTTAGAACTTTGAGAATGTAAAAGGAGTGATAGATGATCTTTCCTTCTTTATTCTTGATTAGGCTGTTATTTACAGATTTAGTTCTAAAAGAATGTCTCTATAAAAATAGAGATTTTTGTCTTTATGTCCTGGGACAAAATAAAAATTAGGAAGAAAATGTGTTTTTCTATTTCACCAGGATTTTTCATATGAGTGAATGAGAGCTCAATATGAAAAAGATTCTTACTTGGTTTTTTGTAAAGATAAAGAGACGATTTTCTGTATTTTTTAATTGTTTGATTTGCTAATTGGGCATCAAAGTGCTGAGAAATTGTGAATTGGTCAAATTGGTTGACCAAAGCTGATTGATAGTTGGGTCTAATGGACCCAAGTACTGTCATTTGGCTAGGAGTAGAGAACCCCTATTTAATTTGGGCCTTAAGGGCCAATTATGGGACTAAAGGTTCCCCTTTAGTTTCGTGCTTTGAGGCCTGGGGCCTAGACCCCATCGTGATGTTGCCCCTGTAAAAATTCACGGATTAAAAAGTCAGGAACTGAATTATTAATTCCTTTAATAAATTCAATATCGAAATAAAAAATACTAAGTATGGACTGCCATCTAGCAAAAATATGTTTTGCTATATTTTAACATCTTTTTCTAAAACATGCTTAGCAGATTTACAATCAATTTTTAACAAAAATCTTTAATCCAACAAGTCATCTTGGATTAAAGTAGATAAATGACTTTTTTCTAGTAATTTAGTTGTAAACTTTTATGATTTGTCTACAATGCCCTTATCTCATGTTTCTACTCATTTTTTTTTTAATTTAGGGATTAATATCAACAAATCAATTGCTTGAAATTAATTTTTTAAAATATGCAATCACCAAAAATTCATATAACTACTCCTAAATTTATGGAATAGTTGAAAGATAGTTTTTAAGTAGATAATTAGATTAATGAAATATCTAAAAAAATATCAAATATGATTTTTAAAAGTCATATTTTAACTGTCTATAAATTTATACAACTAAATTAATTTTGTGAAAAAATATATATCACATACTAATTTTTTAAAAACGTATTTTAACTATTACTTTTTAATAGGTAATTTAGAGCGCAAGTACAGAATTGAAAAAAATATTAACGAATATGTAAAAGAAAAACTAGGCATAAAATTGGGAGAGATTTTAGGAAAAAATTGAATTAAACTCACAAACAAAATTTTTACTAAAATCGAGATATATCAATAAATTTCATCTTTAAATAAAACAAATTGATAATAGATAAGTTAAGGACATTTTAGACAACTAAAATTTTTTAAATTACACCAACTAGAAATGATCATTGATTTACTACTATATTTTTTAGACTATTTTTTAACTTCATACCATAAAAAGTCGATGTGCTAGGATTTCTGTTTAAAGAACTAAAATTTTGGGCCTATGTAGATTTTTGAGGTCAACCCGATTTGAAAAAGGGATCAAATCGTCGAAGATCAAAATTGATTTTCAAGAGCATCTTGTTTAGCTTGTGTTTTTGAGATATATCTAGAATGACTGCTAGAATCTTAAGTCTTCATTGCAAGAATTCTTCTTTATAGGAAACTATTTGAGTTTGTAAAAATAAATGATAAGGATACATTATATTAGTTTTACCAGATTTTTTATTAGTACATACAATAAACTTTTATTGGATAGATTGAATACATTAAAGACTCTTAGTACAACTAATCAAGTTTTAAGGTGAAATGGAAAGTTTTCTCTACATTAATGTATTTTTTAAGATATTGGTTCACTTGAACTTGCAACGCATGTGATTTGAACAATTTTCTTACAAATATGTTAAACACAATATTTTTTTTATATAATTATACGTAACATGTGCGTTGCATGTCATAAACTAAATAATAAAAAATTCTATAATTGTAATAATTTAAAAGATGAAAAAAGTGCTAAACACAAAACATAAGTGCAAAAATATATATAGAGCATTGTGCTATAAAATTAAAAAATATATAGATTTCATACAAATATATATAGTTGTTTCAAACTCTATTTTTTAATTGTACGTTCTAACTAAAAAAATTATGTTTGGTTCATTTTAGACAATTTTTTCGTATAAGTTAAGGTATGTTATAATAATTGAATTGAAGTTATATAATTGATTTTTAATAATTTAATATTTAATCTTAACATATATGAATGACAATAATTAAGAAATTTCACAAACTAATGAGAGAGTTTTTTGTCTAATAATATTTCTCTTCACTTAGCCTTGGCATTTTCTTTATTTATACCATAAATTATTATAGAATAATTTAACAAAAGGGGTTATACACATCTGACAACTATTTAGAAACTTAATATAAAATTAGACAACTAGTTTCATAATAATAAAAAATAGTTAAATTTATGGATCCACTGACAAAAACTATATATCTTCCTATTATATCCATTTACTATATTTAACAAATTCAAAAAAAATTAGAAACTCTGATAAATCATAAATGCTATAATTTTTTTGAAAATTTTCATAAAATCTCTCTCTCTCCCCCTTCCCGTCTCTCTCTCGCACTCATTATATATATGTGTGTGTATGTGTGTAATATATAGTATGTACACACATATGTTTGTATGTATTTAATATATATATATATTACACACACATATACTATATATTATATAGGTAAATGTATATTATATATCTGTATATGTATACATATATAGAGAGAGGGGGGGGAGATATTTTAAGAGAGATGGAGTGAGATATATATAGAGAGATAATTAAAAGATATGAGAGAATAAAAAAGATAATGAAATCTATACATTAAAAATAGAAGGGTATAATAGTAACTAATTAAATATAGAAACTATTAAATTTAATTCAATCTGGTAAATTGAAAATACTATATTTGATATTTTTTAAAAGGTGTGTACAAAACGACCCAAGTCCTAACAAAGTCCATGATATGGCCTGAAAAGCAGCCCATTCTATTCTCGTCTTTTGTCGTTCCTCTCGGAAGAGATTGGGGCCCAAGTCCATTACCAATTGCTGTAGCAAAGCTCGATCACTTGCTTGATAAGCATCGAAGCTTCTTCCCAATCACCATGGCGCTCTCACCCTTTTCACCAAGTAATTTTGCCTCTTCTTCTTCTTGTAGTTTGCATTTCTCACCATCTTTCCACTATCTTCTTCAGCCTCAGAATCGATTTTTGTACATTTCCAGAGCCGTTAGATTTAGAATTTCTTGTTCTAACCACACTGTTGAATTTGATACGCAGCAACCCCGCCGAATTAAAGTAGCTTTTGAAGTGACGAAGAAAAAGAGGAAGCCCAGGCCGAGCTTCCTTGAGCAAATTCAAGAAAAATGGTCTACGAAAACTACTTCCACAAGAGAGAAATTCCCGTGGCAGGAAGAACAACCAAGTGAACAACAAGAACAAAAAGAAAAGAGAGATGAAGGCCACCAGTCTTCTGGAGTCTTGGTGAATGAGGCGAATGTTGATGTGAACCCGTCAGCGAGTGACTCGGTGAGTATTGCTTCGCCGTATCGCTCAATCTCAGCTCCTTGGGCTCACGGAAGCCTAGCCACGAAACATCAGGTTGATTCAAGACCTGAATTCTCAAGAGAAACTGGTGTGAAACGCGAAGAATTTGATTCGTTCATTCGTAATTCTCCTAATGTTATCGCAAACGCTGTTGAAAATGGTAGAGGCATCGACAATGCAGCTGATAGTGACAGCAAATGGAAGAGAGAAGCTGGTCAAAACTTTGATGCTATGTCAAAGGGTACGGTCTTAGAAGACAAGGGAAAGATTAAGTCGACCGGCGTACAGGGTGTTTATATAAAGGAAAAGCCATTGATGGTCCCTGAAACTTTTAACAATTTTGCTCGTTCTGATAATGATTCCATGGGGTCAAGGTTACCATGGAAGAGAGATAATCGAATGGATTCTGATGAAGAAGATAAGAAGAGGAGGAGGAGCAACACGGAATTGTCTGAAACTATGTTGCCTGAGCACGAGCTGCGGAGGCTAAGGAACATTGCTTTGAGAATGCTGGAAAGAACCAAAGTCGGTGTTGCTGGTATCACTCAGGAATTAGTGGATTCGATTCATGAGAAGTGGAAAACAGATGAAGTGGTGAAGTTGAAGTTTGAAGGGCCCCTCACCCTCAACATGAAGAAGACCCATGAGATTTTGGAGGTACATCCTCTGTACATGGTTTTCTTTACACTGCCAATTCATGGATAGATGTTGAGCATTAAAAACGATTTTCTTTGTGTTAATGTCTGTGATCGTGTTTACTGTAAATCTTGCTTGTTGCTTCCTTAGATTAGATATTCAACCATTTAATGATCTTGTAACTTCTACAGCCTCGTGTGCAATTTTCCTACTGATCCTAATTTTTAAGAAACATGTGCAAAATTGTCTAGCATCTTACTTAGTATATTCCTGTTGTCAGAGTAAAACGGGCGGTTTGGTCATATGGAGGTCAGGCAGTTCAGTAGTGCTGTATAGGGGAATGACGTACAATCTGCCTTGCGTACAATCATATACAAAACTAAGTCAAACTAATGTGAATGTCTCGGATAAGCCAAAAGAATCAATAAGTGATGCTGTAAATGACATAGGAATGAAGGGCTCATTGGAAACTACAAATTCAGTTTTACCTGGTGACTCAAAGTATCTGAAGTATTTGTCCAAAAGAGAACTCATGGAAATGAGTGATCTTAACAAAATATTAGATGAGTTGGGTCCACGGTTTAAAGACTGGTCAGGACGTGAGCCATTGCCAGTTGACGCAGACTTGCTTCCTGCAGTAGTTCCTGGATTCAAACCTCCATTCAGAGTTCTTCCTTACAAGGTAAGACATTGTCTGAAGAACAAGGAGACCACGACATTTCGCAGGCTTGCCAGAATAATGCCTCCGCATTTTGCTTTAGGTACATCCGTCTTATGTAATTGTTATCTCCATGTTCATCTAGTGTTCTTGTATTGACTTTCAATTTGCCTATATTTTCTTAGGAAGGAACAGAGAGCTGCAAGGTCTGGCCAAGGCTATTGTCAAGCTATGGGAAAGATGTGCTATTGCAAAGATTGCTATCAAACGTGGTGTGGAAAATACATGCAATGAAAGGATGGCAGAAGAACTAAAGGTGAGCTTTGTTGGAATATTGTCTCACATCGCCTAAACTTGTCAATTTTGTGCTAGTTATAAGGTTCTAGTACCCCTCTCCTTAACGCCTAGTTTTAAAGAGTGATCGGGTTGGGTTTTTCAATTTCGTTTGAGAACTTGGTTGTGCCGCTTTAGTTTGGTTCTTTGTCCGCTTAATTCGGATTGTTTGGTATGCTACTTAGTTCGGCTACCTTGTTGTGGTCCAGGAGGGTGTGTTGGAATGTTGTCCCACATCGCCGGGACTTACCCATTATGTACTAATTATAAGGCTCTAATGCCCATCTCCTTAACAGCTAAGTTTTAAGGAGTGATCGGGCTGGGCTTTTCAACTAGCTTAACAGTCATTACTGTCGAATATAAATAAATATATAAAAATGCACCAGGACATTGTGAGAGCATACGCCTAGAATCTTACAGTGAGTTTCTGAGCTCGGAACTTATATGTCCATCCTCGTATGTGAGATTAATTATATGATACAGATGTTGGTAGCAACACTTGCGCATAGCTTTCGATGACGTGTTAGTAACTTTGTATGAACCATCTGAATGCACGAGTGTTAAGAGAAAAAATCACCATGTTCTAAGAAGAATGTTGATTGGGATACAGAAGGCTACTTCTGCTGAGTACAGCAATTGATCCATTCCACATTGCTGTTCTTGTAAACTTGGGACATTCAACTTTGATGATTGATAGTTTTTAGAAGTTTCTGGAAGCAGTTAACAGAAATGTCCTCCTTCACACATTATTAGAACCAAAATTTTCTGACAGTTGTTTCTCTATTAACAATTAAGGTCACGTTGTTTGTTTGTGCAGAGATTGACTGGGGGAATACTGCTATCTAGAAACAAGGAATTTATTGTCTTTTACCGAGGTAATGATTTCTTGCCACCCCGCGTGACAGAGATATTGAAAGAGAGGCGGAAAGAAACAGATCTCCGACAAGATGAGGAAGAGCAAGCACGAAATGCGGCTTCAGCTTCAATTGAGCCCAATTCCAAATCTTCTAAAGGTTCATTGGTTGCTGGAACTCTTGCTGAAACGATGGCAGCAACTTCACGCTGGGGTAGCCAACCAACCAGCGAAGATGTTGAGAATATGAAGAGAGATTCAGCTTTAGCTAAACAAGCTTCGCTACTAAGAAGCCTTGAGAAGAGACTTGCTCTTGTAAGTTACAAACTACAATAACTATATCAAGCAACGTTAAATCTCATACCAAAAATGTAGCACTTCATAATTTTAAATGTCTTTCAAAATATGGATGATCACAGGCAAAAGGGAAGGTAAAAAAGACCGAGAAGGCTTTGGCAAAACTGCATGCAAATCTGGAACCATCAGATCTCCCTACTGATTTAGAAACCATAGCTGATGAGGAGAGATTTCTATTGCGTAGGGTTGGTCTAAGTATGAAACCTTATCTGCTTTTAGGTAAGAATTAGCTCCTAAATCCTGGACTTATTTTTCTTTTGGGCAAGAATAAATGTGATTGATCTCCATTTCAGGGAGGCGGGGCGTTTATGATGGAACCATAGAGAACATGCACTTGCACTGGAAATTCAGAGAGTTGGTAAAGGTAATTGTGAAAGGAAAAAGTTTCCCACTAGTCAAGCATATTGCAATTTCTTTGGAAGCAGAGAGTGGTGGGGTGCTGGTGTCGGTGGATAAAACAAACAAAGGCTATGAGATCATTATTTATCGTGGGAAGAACTATTCACGCCCAGATGCACTAAAGCCGAAGAATTTGTTGACTAAAAGACAGGCATTGGCTCGATCGGTTGAACTTCAGAGGCGTGAGGTAACAAGTTAATGTGTATTTGGAATGCTGTTTTTTTCTCAAACATGATTCCATTGTGAAGAATTGTGTTTCCAACTCGATTCCTTGTTTTCCTTTTCAGGCACTGAAGCATCATATCGTGGACTTAGAGGAGAATATTGAGTCGGTTAAGTCAGAACTAGTATGATATCCACTACTCAAAAATAACACCTTAGTTATTTTGGTCATAATTCCTTTACTAAAGATACTCCATTCCTTTGATTGATTTACATTTTCGTTAATCTTTTCAGGAAGATATGAAAAATGGAAAGATTATTGATGGAAGAACCACCTTTAATTTGACATTAGATGATCTGCATCTTTCTGACGATAACATGGAAGAGGTAAAACCAAGTTGCTTACACATCATGTTCCACGTTTAAGCCTTCGAAGTTTAATACCAATTAGTCAGTATGCTTCTCCGCCGTTGTAGTTGAACCATACATTGCACTGTTCTGTTGATAATCTTGGTACCTTTTCCTTTTTGATTTCTTGTGGAAGTAGCTACATTTCAAGTTAGTTCAGTCATATCACCATGAGTAGTTCTTGCTTTGTATTATATTAGTAAGTTACTGCCTATAGTTTTCCAGTTGAGGTTCTTCATCATTAGTGAGCAAATATCTTCTTTTGTAGGAAGGGGAAGAGCATGAAGCATACAAAAGTAGCGATGAAGAAGTTGGTAATTGGTAATTGGTACGAGGAGCCCCGTCCAGTTTTGTCGGACAGAGTTATTCTTGCTTAGAAGATTGAATACAGAATATATGGAAGAAAGATGAACGATATTGAAATGCCGACCGATCAACAAGATGAAACGAAAAGGTTTTTACCTCTGTCCTGTTCAATCGTGAATTCATTATCTTCCCCATTATGTGTTGTTATCTGCCTTGCTACCCTAAACTGTAGTTAGTTTGCCCTTTGCAGACTGATCACTGTTTTATAGTAAAATTCTGTAACCGGTTGCTCATATGGTCGGAAGCTAGTATTTATTTCTACAGTCTCTAACTAGGTTTCCTATGTGGCAGCCTATTTCAGCATAATGGATTTTGACCCATGAGCGGCAGGCTTGAACTGGCTGGCTGTGCTTATCCTTAGCCAACAAGTGAAATTTCATCTCATGGTAGCACTCCTCTCTGACAGAAAATGCAAGAGGTGCACCAGGCATCTTTATTTCTTGTATCCCTTGTGTACATTAATAACAGAAATCAAAACTTGCATTAGAAATTTTAATTCAAACTGCAACATTCATAAAAAATGCAAATATAACTTGATATTCTGGATCCTGTAATATGAATGAGGAATGATTGGAGTAAGGAAATAACAGCGGTTGACATAGGAAAAAACGTGTCTTGAGAAAAATAAGAAACCAATGAAAGCTATACTGAAATACTGTTCTCCGCCTGCCAATTGTAATCGAAACATGCCATCATCTCTTTTAGAAGCTCCTTCACCTGCATAATCCATTCTACTATCTCCTGCAGACGCTTGTAGGTAAGGACTGATGGCAAAAGTCACCTATTTATGTGAATCTTTGTCCTGCTGAATGGTTTCCTTAATAAAGTTCGAAACAACCGAGTTTAACTCAGTTTGATGAGAGGTATAACAATGATTAGCTCCTTCTATAATGTGTAATTTGTGGTTAGGTATGATTTTGGCAAACTCAAATGCATCTTCAACTGGGATAATTTCATCAGAAGATCCATGAACCGTTAGAACCCTGTGTAGAAAATCGTACAAGTCGTTCAAATCAACATTTTCTTCCCCAAATTTCCATCATAAGAGCACACACGATCTCAGATTTTCAATAAGCAAATATCAAAAGGAACACATTCAAGAGCAGAAAAGAGGGGCATAGAATTAATGAAGTTTTTTTATGTATATTTTCGTTTACCTGCATTCCTTGTCAATCTGAAGACAAGCTTCATGCATATCAGTATTCAGACGATCCATCAAACTTTCTACAGTCACTCGATAATTTATGTTTCCTGCAAAGATGAAATTGCAACCAAATGATGAGAAAAGATAAACAACAAACCCCATCATTAATGATACGATTACGATATAATAGTTGAAAAATCTAACCTGATCACTCCTTAAAACTTAGGTGTTAAGGAGAGAGGTACTATAACTTTATAACTAGCACAGAATGGGCAAGTCTAGGCGATGTGGGGCAACATCCAACACACCCTCCTTGAACACAACACGGTAGCCGAACTAAGCAGCATACCAAACAATCTGAACTAAGCGGACAAAGAACCGAACTAAAGCGGACAAAGCTCTGGTACTAAGTTGAAAAGTCCAATCTGATCACTCTTTAAAACTTAGGTGTTAAGGAGAGGGGTACTAGAACTTTATAATTAGCACAGAATGGGTAAGTCTAGGTGATGTGGGACAACATTCCAACAATAATAAGCTTCATTTTAGTTTGATCAAACGTTCAAGGAACATAAACTTAAGGGTAATAAACATGTCGGACCCCAAAGTTTATGTTCGTTATAAATTTAGTCCCTAAAGTTTAAATTTTGTCAATTTGATTTGATCCATTAACTTACAACTCAAAAAATTGATAACCACCTTCAAGAATTCTGGTAATCTCAAAACACAGTAAAAGGTTATTGCCTGCATACAAATCCTATAATATATCACCTGACTTGGTCTTCACATCAATGAATCCTTCCTTCTTAATTCTGTCCAAAAAGTCTTCTCCCAAGCGTTCTGTAATGCCTTTCTTCAGATCATAACGTCCAGAAACATTGACAACTGTGCGGATATCATGATATTTAGAGGCATATAGCAGCACTACATTTCCCCCTGCAAATATACTTCCGGTATAACATCAGCTTCAGTAATTATAGAATAGAAATATCTATAAACTATCGATGACTTTAAAGTTTTGAACATAAAAACAAAAACAAAAGCTAAAACAACCATCATCAAAGCAGAATGCTAGATCATTTTGATAGGGAGACACTTCTTGATGATCCTATATGATACATCCATTCGTTTCTGCGTATAACCACATACAATACTGAACCCAAACCCAAACTTAATAGTTTCGGCACCTAGTAGAAGACACTTTTTTTAATGGGAGAAACAGATTCTGTCATAGAGCAACACCAAATTCCAACCATAAATGCAAAAATATCGAAGTTTATTACATTGGTGCAGATTCATGCGATGATGATGTAGAAGAATTTGTACTGACCTTTGCTATGCCCAAGAATTGCACTAATTACACGGCCAGCTCCAGAGAAGTGTCGGATCACAGAATGCAAGTCATCGGCCTCTTTCCTGTAGTGACCATACTGAAATGAACCCTCACTTTCCCTGAGAAGCATGATTTGATGAGTAATGAAACAGAAAGAGGAACATCAGTGTTACAGCTCACAAACTGAATTTAATTTCTAGCCATTTTCATAAATTAAAAGCAAAGGAGAAAAGGTGGTCAGGATGTAGAAACACCATTTTTATGCCCCTATGGTAAATACACTTATCAATATTTCTCCTGAAGCAATCAAATGCTTCATCAGTTCTTTAAAAATTGCATATTGTTATACAATGCAAATTGTAATATTACTCCTTAACATTTATAAACTAAGGCAAACTGTTAAATGCACCATACACAGAGGATGATCATTTCCTAAATAATGAAAAATAAGATCTCGATTAATGATGCAAACGGCCATTTTTATGCTCTTAGTTGGGTTCATATATGTTCCATGACCTTCAGTGGTGCAACATAAGTTTATGTATAAGCATTTCATACTGTTACCATGGAACTAAAGATCACTCCATATTTCTGAATGTCTTACCCATTTCCAGCAAAGTCAAAACGGAAGGCACTAATTCCTTCTCTTTCCAGTGCTGCAGCAAGGTTCACTGAAATCTCATTTTCCTGAAATAAAAAACTCAACCCGTAAAACTCTGTCAAAATGAGCCAAGTAAGCCTCTTGGATCTGCCATGATTGAGTTTTGACTTGTAAACTAATATTTTAATGGATTAAAGTATCTAGATTTATTAAATATCCAAATGCTCATGAACCAACACTGATCACGTTGAAGCAAGATTCTGGAGAACTAAGTTTTGCATATATTTGCGTAACCGGTATTTAGAAAATTAGTACAGGAATTATAAAGCATAAGCAGAGAATCAATACTTTATGAAGAAAGATTATGAACCATACAGGCTAATCAAAAAAATTGAAGTAAAAGAGTAATTCATAAATCAGAAAAACCGACCTTGTTAGATCGAAAACCATGGCAAAGGATGACAATTTCTGGAGACCCAGTTTCATGTAATAAGCCCACAAGTTTTTCACCATATTTGTTGGTTACTATGACTTTATTTCGCTGAAGCACTGAGAGAGTTATCCCCAGATCAATAATATATCACTAAAAGTCGACAGAAAAACAGAATGACAGTGGATGTCATGTTGTAAACTCAAACCAAATTTGAACAACTCACACAAACACACTCATTGTAAATCAACATTTCAGCTTGTAATTCACAGAACCGCAGTTAATCTCTTCAATCCACTATAAAACTTTCATACAATTGTTAACATGATAGATCAAACTTCTCTTAAAACATGAATTCATTGACAAAACATATCAACATAACAATGTTCCACCCACCAATTTATATGCATCAGATAAGCAGATATACCTTTAGCACGCCAATTTACGCAGAAATGCAATGCACAGAAGCGCATTAGGTGTAATAGAAAATAATCAAGATTAAGGATTCAAACCTGCGTTTTGAGCAGAGTGGGCCATTTTCAAAGTTCTTCCTCCGGACCTCCAACGGCCAGAGGAGATGCAACGCACCTGTTGAAGAGGAAAGCTTAGAGATGACCCTTTACTAAATAATGAAATTGAGAGCACCGGATTGAAATCAGAACAAAGAGTTTCCATTTTTCATTCACTTCTTAGCTATTGGAAACGAAAGCAATGACTGTGATGCATTGAAGTGAAACTTACTTATGGAATTTGATCGCTGCTCTGTCTGCTTCCAAAATGTCTGGATGGAACCAGCCCTCAGCGCAGGCCACTGATCAGACCAATAACGACTAACGAGGGCTTCTTCTTTCTGATTTTTTCAATTTGATCCTCGAAATACTTCAGATTTGCAATGTTGCGCTTCATCGTTGGGTTATTTCACAAGATCTTTCGTACGAAAAGGAAATTTCTACTAATGTAAGAAAGGTATGATTGTTACCTATCTTTTACTCATGATTTACTTGTGTTCCCAAAAGTGAGTTTTCTTCTGTTAAGATTGTTAAATTTGGACTATATTTATTTAGTTTGATTTCTGATCTCTCTTTTAACAATGCAAAGAGCTTCATCTTTTTTTACAATGTTGGTGTTGAGATCCAAGACTCTATTATGCAGGAAACTAGTTTTGTTCAAGGTATCTTGTAGGTGAGGTATTTGGATATCCCGTTGATTGCTACAAAATTGACTAAGGTTCATTGTGATGTTTTAGTTGACAGAATTATTAACAGAGCAACTAACTGGAAGAATAGGCACTTGACCTTTGCAGGCAGACTTCAGCTCGTCAAGTTTAATCTTTATGCCATCCAAAGGTTTTGGGCTAGCTTGCTCATTCTCCCTAAGACATGTATCAAGAAGATCAATGATGCTCTTAGAAACTTCCTATGGACTAGTAGGACTGATAACTTTAGGCAAGCTAAAGTGCCTTGGAATCAGGCTTGTACTCCTTATTTTGAGGGTGGTTTGAACATTAGAAACTTGATTACATGGAATTACACTACAATCTCTAAACATTTGTGGAAATTGGTTTCTAGACCTAAAAGTTTCTTGTAGATAGCTTGGTGTTACCATTATCTTGTAAAAAAGCATTCCATTTTCAATGTTAAACTTGCTTCGGACTCTTCTTGATATTGGAGGAAGTTAATTAAACTGAGGGACAAGGTTGCAAGTTTTTGCCAAGTTGTCGTGAGTAATGGTGTTGATATTAAATTGTTTACGGACCCTTGGCATTCTTTTCAATGCTGGGGGTTCAATGCTGGGGGTCATATGATTCAACTCTCGGGGTTAAGCATTGACACTCTCCTTCT
Source organism: Datisca glomerata (assembly GCA_003255025.1). NCBI lineage: Eukaryota > Viridiplantae > Streptophyta > Magnoliopsida > Cucurbitales > Datiscaceae > Datisca > Datisca glomerata. Next base: position 37,926 of record QANY01008070.1, read on the forward strand.
TGTCTTGATTAACGATCAAGGTTGGTTTTTTCTTGATGTTGTAGTGCATTCTACTCTAAATCAGTGGGGTTTTATCTGGGTACTCAGGCTCCTTCTGGCAGGGAAGATTCGTGGAGGTGGACACCTTCTCCTTCTGGCAGGTTTACTATCAGAAGTACTTATAGAGCTCTCTATCCTCGTTAAAATGTTGTTCTGTGGTCTAAGGTTGTCTGGTTTTCAGGAGTTATTCCCAAATGTGCTTTCAGCACATGGTTAGCTATTCAAGACAAGCTCTCAACTAAGGATCAAGTGAAGAAATGGAAGCCCCATGTTAACTCAGATTGTGTTCTTTATGTGTCTGGTTCAGAATCAACTCAGCACTTGTTCTTCAAATGCCCCATGTCTCAAGCTATTTTATCTCCTCTCTTGGTGAAATGTGGCAGTAGATATGAGCATGTTCTTGGTCATCAGTTAGTTGATTTTTTAATTAATGATTGTATTGCTGATATTTCTAGATTGAGTGTCAAATTTCTCATTTATTGCTTTATCCATAGTATTTGGTGTAAGAGAAACAAGAGAATCTTCATTGGTAAAGTTCTTGATTCTTCCTCTATCTCCAAGGATATTTCCCAGATGATAAATGATAGACTTATTTTCTTAAGCCAAACTCGATCTATTATGATTGACTCTAGCTTCTTAGATAATTGGTTGTAGGTCGCGTAACTTTGTGTTTTGGTATGGTCCTGGGGTATGCCATGTATATGTGTTTTTCCCTTTAGTTAATATATTTTCATTTCAACAAAAAAAATGTTATTTTTGGGTTAACCAGACAACTAGTCCCGTAACCCTCATTTTAGTAGTCCACAAAAAATACTCAACAAAACTAGGGAGGTCAATGGTCGGGCGTGGGCGTGGGCGCCGATGGGCACCTCTCTTATATCCATCCTCACCCTTATATGGTCTCCTCACCTTGACCGTAGCCCCCATTTAAGGAGACTCTAGGTGAGGATGGAGCATGGTTTTCAAATCGCGGACGTGATCTGCATCGCATAACAACGAGGTCTATCAGAATTTGGTGTAACAGAGATTACATAATACGTTGTCTGTGACGTGACAATAATTTTTTTTAAGTTCTAACAAAATGATTAATTTTTTTTAATTTCTGAAAACCACAATCACATCTAGTAACATTTTTTTATATTTTTCAACTTAATTTTAAATTTATTTTAGCTTAAATTACTACAAATAATTATTTAACTCATTAATTAGTGAAAGAAAATGTGTATTATATGTGTGTTTATATATAAATATATATAACTTCATCGATATTAAATTAAAATCGATTAATTTATGAAAATAAAAATAGGATAAATATAAGGCTCATTTAGAAAAATAGTCCATTTAAAAAAATAAGAAAGAGAATGACAAAAAATGTTCTATTTGCAAGAATGGCCGGGTTTTTTTAACTGCCAATTTTTTTTATAAAACTGAAAAATTTTTATGTACAGGTATGTTATGGTATATAAAAATATGTGATGGTAAATATTTATATATCATAGTATATTTTAATATATCATCAACATACTGTAGTATATTTTTATATATCATCCATGGTGTAATGTGTTTTTTTAATGTACAATAGTAATTTTGAATATATCATCAGTATAGCGTAGTATATTTTTATATATCATATGTAATAATCTCGATCTAGAAATCAAACTCAAACATGTCTCCTCCTTCTCTTCTTCACCTCTCTCTCATTAGAATCTCAAAAATCCAGAAATCAAACCACAAATTTGAAAAATCATACAACAAATTGATGATAAATCCACAAAATTAAGAAAATAAAAAATAAAACATACATCAAACTAGAAAGAAAACAAATCATGAGACTAAAAACATACCACGATGGAGAAGACGAATGGAAAAGAAGAAAGAAGAAAGTGGCAGAGAAGAAATAAGCAAAGAATGGAGAGAAGAAAGATGAGGACATGAAAGGAGACATGAAGGGAGAAGACAAAGGGACGAAAGGACGAATGGAGAAAGAGGAAGGAAAATTCAGTAATTTTTGCATATAAGGAACTTTTGGGTCATTTTCTGAGATAATAAGAAAATAGCCCTATTTCCTAATTTTCCCTAAATATAATCTATGAAAACTAAAATACCTTAGCATTTAGTTAAACCGTTTATATTATTAATTTTAAATTTAAATAAAAAGTAGAGGAGTTCATTTTACATTGTAAATGCCGCAAAAATTTAGAGCAACACAAATCTCGGATCTAAAATCTATAATCTATATCTCTACCATATTAAAATGAGCATGAGGGAAGAAACTTTTGATTTTACTTTTTATCCTTCCCACTATATAGTATAAGATTAAAATTGAATATTTTATATTATTATGTTATTAGGAATGTGAAGGATCGTGTATATGATTTTAGAGATTCTTATATCATAAACATTATTTTAGTCAATAGCAATAAGTTACTGTCTATCTGTAATATATTTTTTGTTGTTTATTTTTTTTAGTTTTATAATAAATATAATAATTTTTAATGTTCATTATTCGTAGTAAAATAGTTTGTCATATTTAATTTTCTCTTCTCAAATAATTTTTTTAGTTTCTTTTCATCTTTCTTATTATATGAATTTATTAAGATCGTGCGTTCTTTAATTCAAAAAATTTTATAGAAAATTTATCATCTCGAGATGATGCATAAATTATTCAAGTTTCTTTATATTTGTAATAGTTTTATTATAAATATATCATCTTCAGATGATGCACGACTTATTCAACTTTTTTATATGTAATAGTTTAATTGTAAATATGAGAAAATTACCACTATTATTTTCGTTTGTTTTAGATTTATAACATTTTAAAAGCTAATGTATTTATTTCAACATTAATAATTTAACAATTTATTGTATAAATTTAAAATTCTTCAACTCGTGCGAAATACGTACTTTTTAACTAGTATATAAAAGTTACAAGGCAATGAGAATTAATTTTGGACCATTCTGTCCATCTATTATTCCTAAATTTCTTTAAATGAAATTCAAGATGTGATATTCGATATTAAACATTTAAGTAGTTATTCTAAAAAATATCCACAATAATATTTAATTACTTTCAATATTTTATGCTATTAACCTTACAATTCAGTATATTATATATTTAGACTCACAACTTTAATTTTAAAATACTTAAATGAATACTTAAGATTTCGTTTGGACAATTAGACTTGTTTTGAAAAGATTGATGTGTCTGACTAATAGAAATTAATAAATTACAATCACTCAAACAATTCAATAAATATAGATTATGTGATACATGATATGAAAATCATTTTATGCACGATTTAATCCAAACTATAATCTACTATTATAATGTTACCCTTTATTATTTTGACACTGTTAAATGTGATTGAGTGACATGTATATTTTTTATAATGTTGATACGTATACTTATACATACATTGAACCGATTCATTTAACAAAATTTAGAGAAAATCTCTTAATTATCATTACTAATATATTTATTATTAATTTTCATTAATTAATTATTAACTCATAGAGGTTTTAAATTTTATGTGCTTATTGATTTTTTAACTTTGACTTTTTTTTATCTCTTTGCCTTTTGTATTTTTTTTTGTTTTAATTACACAAAGAAATGTTCCATATTTATTCAAATGAAAACAATCAGTTGAATTTCATTAACTGAATACTAGTTTGATATTTTCATTTATTATAAATATGAGTGCATCGTATAAGACAATATATCATTATACATGTTGAAATATTATATCACGTTCAACGCAAGTGCTACATGGCTAATTTAACAATATATAAAAGTGTAGAACTTGGAGAAATATTTTTGGACAATATTATCCGATACCTATTAAAATTTTTTACATTACACTTAAGCTCAAAATTAAACATGCGAAGTCATATGAAGAGTATTTCATTTATATATAAAATATATAAAAATGTAGAATTTAGAGAAATATTTTTGGATGATATTACCCCCAAATATATTTAAATTTTATTACATTATTCTTAAACTTAAAATTAAATATGCAAAGTCACATGAAGAGTTGTTCAACAATGTTTTTTAAATTATCATCTTTAAATATATTTTTTCCTCATTTATTTATTATGTAAAATATAAAATGACAAATTATAAGCACAATGATAAGTTTCAAATTAACTCAATATTTTTTAGCTAATTATTTTAGGTAGCATCGATTATAAAATTGTCTAAAGACTATCTTAACAAAAGAAAAATATTATGAAACACACCAAGCGAATCTTTTTTTAAAATAAATTATTTTACTCCATTTGACTCAAATTATTTTTTCATGATAGTAAAAATCGTTCTATGCCTCCATGTGATTTTTTTAATAAGTTAAAAAATCATGGGTGGAGACACGTGATGTTTATATTATGTGATCCATAAAAATCTGAAACTGTTGACTAACAAACAATCAAGTTATAATTTTAAAGAGTGTACAAATAATATATGGGTTGTTCATAAATTATCTTTATATTAATTTTCCAATTTTATAGATCATAGATATATTATATATTATGTACAATATGAATTATAAATAGATTGTAGTTATAGAATATATTTGAATATTATTATTATCACAAACTAAACAATTTGTTATAGTCCTCGTTGTTGTTATTATTATTATTATTATTATTATTATTATTATTATTATTATTATTATTATTATTATTGTTGTTGTTGTTGTTGTTGTTGTTGTTGTTGTTGTTGTTGTTATAGTATTATTTTTATTATTATTGTTACTATAGTAATTATTATTAATTTTTTTTTGAATATGGAAATTTGAAAATAATAAAACATCTCCCTAAAATTAGTCATAGATTCAATGACCTAATTTACTGGGATAGTAATATTTAATTCTCAAAAGTAAGTGGGGAGAGTAAATATAAATGAAAATTTGACTAATTATTTTATTTACGACTAGCATCATTTAATAAGAGTGTGACACTTGTACTTTAAGAGGTGTTATAAGATTAGTTAAAAAATATATGGACAAAGTTGTACTAAAATTAGTCGTAGATTCAATGACCTACTTTTAATATACTAGTAATGTGCCACGTGTGTTGCACATGCTATATTTCAACATGTATAATATTATATTATCTTACATGGTTCAATTCTATTTATAACATATGAAAGTGTCAAACTAGTAGTAAGTATTGAAATTCAACACGTGGTTTTCATTAGAGTATGAATAAAACATTTTTTGTAACTAAAACAAAAAGAAATGCAAAAGGCAAAGAGACAAAAAGTCAGTTAAAAAATCAATAAGCACATAAAAATTTAAACACGTGGAGTTATTTTTTATTAGAGTTTACAATCTAGAACAGAATAAGAATAATGTATTGGCAGGAATGTTACAATCTTGAGCAATTTTAATGATCAAGTTCATTGATATTTTTGATATAGTAGATGTTATCACACATACAATCATATTAAATTCAATGAAATTGTTTGATCTTAAAAGGGGTATCGTGGGGGGTTATTTCTTGATCTCGTCCAATCATTAATAACTTCATTATTTTTAGATAATAGTAGATAGAAACAACACTCGTAAGGAGTCCTATTGAAATCAAGCAATATAGGCCGGCCTACCATCCACACCAGAATAAATGAAGTTTTCTGATCTATAAACTAAAGATGTTCTCTCTTGAGGCATCTTGAGTTTGGATACTAAGTATCGCAATCCCACAGTGGTGTGGGATTTCATAAGAAGATCCTTCAACTTCTTTACACGCGGACTCCGGAACACTTTCGGTAGGCGTGTTCCTTCGACACTCTGTTCAACAACATTTTCTGGATCACCAGCCGACTCAGAATCAACTTCAGTAATTTGGTCGACAAGGGGCTTTGACATGATCGGTGCCCCGGCCCCTAGTGCGTAAGGGGGGGACAGAGTGAAATGATCTTCTAATACGAGAACGACCGACTGTTCAAGTTTTTTAAGAAATTTTAATTAATCAAAATTAATAATAAATATATTAATAAGAATAATTAAAATATTTTCACTAAATTTTATTAAATGGACCAGTTCAACGAATGTATAAATAAACTTGTCATCCAATCACATTTAGCCGTATCAAAATAATAAAGGGTAACATTAGATTTAAATTAACTTAGTCTTTAACTTAATTAAAGTATAACTACTCTTCAACCATACAAGTTATTGCAATATCTAGATTAACTTGGGACCACTGTAAGACAATAATTTTCACTTTAAAATCACTTCAATGTGGTTATTCTTTAGAGATGGTTAAATTATGGATTTGATTGGCCTAGTAACAAACTTGAAAATTGAAACCTAATAATTTGACGCCTTTAAATTTCATTAAATCTATTTAATATTATTATTTTTTTAAAGATTATTATGAATTTTTTTATTACCAAATAAAGTAATATGATAATCAATATCTCAAGAAATGATAGTCCTAACGTTGCTTTGGTTGATGAACAATTCTAGCATTTTGTTACAATTGTAGCCTATCTAATTGAATAACTGTGGTGATCAATGTCAAAATCATTTTAATATTCGATTCGATAACCATAGAGATTTATAGTAACCGATGCATTTGAAAATCTAGATAGATACTGTAATATTAATTTGTCATTTGATAATTAAGTCAATATTTCTTTTGTGAAGTCGTAAATTTTATTTATTTTTAAATACTCTACTCAGGATTTTCATTGTCAAAGTAATGAATTTTCATTGTTAAAATAATGAATTTTCATTGTTAACCAATCAATTGTGAAACAAAAGTGTTTAGCAGTGATTGAACAATCATTCATGTGAATGTTAATCTTAAACTCATTATGTTATCCGTTAGAAATCAATTCCAATAATTTTAAGGATTTCTTTTTACTAAAGAATAAATTTAAGGGAAAGCTAAATGTTGTCCCCTAGCGTGGGGGTGGTTGCCTTTTTTTTCCTCTCTAGGGTTTCACTACTTTCTGACTTTTGCAACGCTAAAATTCGCCATTCTTTCTTTCTTTCTTGACTTTCCTTGATAATTTCTTTGGCCTATGTCATCTAAGATATTACAAGTTGATTCGGGTACTGGGGAAGGGACAAATGGAGAAAAATCTTGAAGAAATATTAGAGAATTTCTCAATTACGGATGAGGAAGCGTATGAGGTTGAGGTAGAGAATGCATTTAACTCTACAGCGGTGGAGGAAAATCATCTGAGTATTTTGGGAAGGCTGCTTTCGGTTAAGAAATTTAACCGTATTGGTTTAAGGGAAAACTTGTGTAAAGCGTGGGGGTGGAAGAGGATATCCGATTTGTTGAAGTGGAGATTAATATCTTCCAAATATTTTTTTGGATGAAAATACTATGACGTTTGTGATGGAGAATGACCCTTGGTTGTTTGAAGACAAGTTGTTTAGTATCGGAGACCTGGTATTAACGCAAAAGTTATGGAGTTTGCTGTCTGCATTTTTGGGTCCAATTGCATGACCTTCCTCTGGAATGTAGAAATCGACAAGTTGGTTCCCTAATTGGCAAAATATTTGGAGGAGTTTTAGATGTTGAAGAAGGCTTCAGTCGTGATGGTGTGGAACAGGGGAAATTTTTTCGAGTTAGAGCCATGGTTGATCTTTCGAAGCCTTTATTTAGAGGAACGTTTCTTAATTACGTAGGCCAAAGAGGTTGGGTTAGTTTTAAATATGAAAGGCTACCTAAATTCTGTCATTTTTGTGGTAAGATAAGGCATGAAATATGGTACTATGTTAAAAGGAGTAGAAGCAGGGAGTTCGGTGGAAGCCATGAAAAGAAGTATGGAGATTACCTTCGTGCTTGTCCGATGGGATCCCGAAGGAAAACCTTTAGAAACAGTCGATCACGTTCTGGAATTATGGCGGAACCAACTTTTAGTCATGGAGGTCAAGGTTCACCGTCAAGAGGATCGGTTGATCGGGAAGAGGAGTTCTACAGATAGGAGCTTGGAGAATCAATTACGCTAAGATTTACAGGAGAAAAATGGGGAAAGTGATAGGTCGTGATTAGAGAAGAGTGATTCAATATAGTCAGTAATCCTCTTAGGGTGAGGATCAAACAACAAATTTTGATAAATAAAGCTTCTCCCCCTTCTCATTCCTTCCCCGCCTTCTGATACATAAAACCATAATTATAACTACTTTAAGAGTGCCCAACTCTTTAAGAGGCTCGTGCTCCACTATCTCTAAAGAAACTGAAACTTAACTTCTACAATTACTCAAGAGTTTCTATACTACAGGAGGAAATAAATAATGAAAACACACTTCAACAAATAAACAAGGAAATTACAAGCTAAAAACAAGAATAAAAGAAATATCTAATTGGGCTGGCAGATTAGGGCAGGTTGGGCTGATTGTATCATCCTAAGTATCGTGGATTGGGTTTGGAGATCCGTAGAGACTTCCTTGTTCTATCAATACCTACCCCATTGAGTGAAGTCTTGTCCTCAAGTTCTAGATTAGGTAACTCTTGGTGCAATGTATCAACAGGATCCCAAGTAGCATCTTCTGGAGACAAGTGTTTCCATTTGACCAATTGTTCTTCAACTCGTATATCATTTTTTATCCAGTAACTATCCAGAATAGATTGTGGTTCAAATGTTATGATGTCATCATCAGTGGTCGGTGGCAAGTCAAGAATTGATGCTGGAGAAGTGCCAGTAAATGGTTTGAGTAAGGACACATGAAATATCAGATCTATTCGAGCAGTTTTAGGCAGCCTCGGCTTGTAGGCCACACCACCTAATTTCTTAAGGATTTAGAATGGTCCAAAATACTTACTTGCTAGCTTCGGATGAGCGCATGGGAAAATGGATTGTTGACGGTAAGGATGGAGTTTGAGCAAGACCAAATCACCAACATTGAAGCTGACATCTCTTCGTTTAGCATCTGCAAGCTATTTCATCTGGTTAACTGCCATGTGCAAATTTTATTTTAATAGTTGCAGCAGCTCTTCTCAATTTTGTAATGATTGATCTACTTCATGAACTGATGAATTCCCATCGGTATAAGTTGGAAATTGTGGTGGTGGTCTCCCATAAAGAGCTTGGTAAGATGATATTTTAGTAAAGCTATGGTATGTGGTATTATACCAAAACTCAGTCCAAGCTAGATAGATGCTCCATTTGCGGGGCCATTGGTGAACAAAGCAACGCAGTTATTGTTCATCGCATTGATTGACAACTTCCATTTGGCCATCTGTTTGAGGATGGTATGCTCAACTAAGTGTCAATTTGGACCCTGGCATCTTGAAAAATTCCTGCCAAAAGTTACTGACAAATATATGATCTTTGTCACTAACTATGGTGTGCGGCATGCCATGAAGTTTTACAACATTATCAATAAATTTGTCCGCTATTACCTTAGTAGAAAATGGATGTGTGAGGGAAATGAAATGGGTGAACTTGCTTAACTGATCTACAATAACTAATATAGCGTCTTTGCCATTGGACTGAGGTAGTCCCTCAACAAAATCAAGGGTGATGTCTTCCATACCTGAGTTGGAATTGTAAGGGTTGAAGTAGTCATGTCAGAGCCATAGTCTCTGTTTTGACGCACTGACATACATTTCAGTGCTTAATATAATCTTGAACTTCCTTGAGCATGTTAGGCCAATAAAATTGTTGTTTGAACCGCTTATAAATGTGAAGAATACCAGAATGCCCCCTGATTTAGAATCATAAAACTCATGCAAAAGTTTCACATGAATTGATGGTTTTGCAGGCACAACTACCCGACCCTTGTAGAGAAGAAGTCCCTAGTGCCAACTATAAGATCCGTGGGAATTTGAAGTAGCTTGTTTGCCCATTGCTTCCATATAAGCATCTCCTGTGCTAGCAGCCTTGATCTCCTCCCAGATGCTCACTGTTGTGACATGTACAACATGTAATATTGGACTTTTGACTTTCCTGGATAGTGCATTTGTAGCAAAGTTCTCTTTCCCAGGGCGATAGATGATCTCATAGTCGTACCCTAATAACTTTGCCACCCATTTTTGCTGTTCTAGGATTGCTACTCGCTACTCAAGGAAAAATTTTAGGCTATGTTGATCAGTCAAGATGTAAAATTTTCTTCCAAGAAAATAAGGTCTCCACAACCGAATTGCTTCTACTATGACCAACATCTCTTTGGCATAAATGGACCAATTTTTTTTATAGTTCCTAAGAACCTGCTCATATAGGCGACTGGTTTATGTTGCTACGTAAGGACTGCCCAGTTCCTTCTCCGAATGCATCTGTCTCAATGATGAATGACTCTTTGAAATTGGGCATTGCTAGCGTGGTAGTGGTTGTCATCCCATAACCTTGTACAAACTTGCAGTAGTAACCCATTAATATGAGAAATCCACGGAGTTCCATGATGTTGGATAGGTGTGGCTAAGCTACCATTGCATTTATTTTCTTGGTATCTACCTTAACTCCTTGATTTGAAATTATGTGTCCTAGGTACTCCAACTCAGTCTTACCAAAGTCGCATTTGCTGATCTTGATGTAGAAGTGATGTTGCTTCAATACTTGGAGAGTCTGTTGGACGTGATTAAGGTGGTGTTCCCATGTGGAACTATAGATCAAAATATCATTGAAGAACTCCAAGATAAACTTTATCAAGTAGCGTTGAAATATTGCATTCATCACTGCTTGAAAGGTGGAAGGTGTGTTGCATAATCCGAAGGGCATGACTAAGTACTCACAGTGCCCGTTATATGTTCAAAACGCGGTCTTTGGGATGTCTAGATCACTTACTATGATTTGATGATATCCTTCCCAAAGATCCAACTTAGTTTACTAATATCATCGATCATGTCAGATTTTTGGAAATAACCATAACGATAAGGACTTACATTAATTGCATTAGTTCTTTCTTTAAGTGGGATAGTATGGTCGGTTTATCGAGCTGGTTGTAGTGAATTTGGTTCTGTGAAAACTTCTAAATACCTCCGTAGAAGAGTGATCATATCGGAAGGGATGCCTTCTGGGAGTTGTTGCCGGCGCCGTTGTAGAAAGAGTAAAAACATTTGTTGTTTTCTTCAAAAATCTTTGGCCATACTTTGGATTGTTGCTGTTTGAATAGGGGCAGGTTCCAACCCTTGAATCTATCTTGTGTTGTTCTCCCAGTTGAATGTCATAGTCAACTCCTTCCAATTATAGACCACCTAAGTAAGTGTTGCAAGCCACTGTATTCCTAACACCATATCCAATCCTTTGAGTGGTAGAGAAAATAAATCAAGTGGGAACTTAATACCTTGAATGTTGACTAAGATGTCCTCATATCTCCCTTTACATGTGAGACGTTCTCCATTTGCCACAAGAACTGTAAACTGCTCTGTGGGTGTTACAGGCAGTCGTAAAGTCTCCGATATTCGATCATTGATAAAATTATGGGTAGAACCGCTATCAATCAAGACTATGAACTCCTGATTTTGGAGTATCACCTTAATTCACATTGTACTAAGTATTGCCCATCCGGTGAGTGCATGTAATATGATCTCAGGATCCCCCATTTTCTCAAATTTTTCATCCTTATTTGCTTCTTCCCCGAATTTGATTGATTTCTCCCCCACATCTACTGCCTCATCCTGAGCAATATTCTCCAATATCATTAGTTGGGACACTTGACATCTATGTTCGGGAGTAAATTTTCTGTTGTAGTTAAAGCATAGGCCCTGAGCTCTCCTATTCTGCATCTCGTCCCACGAAAGTCGTCTTACAGTGGTTGGTGTCGATGTTGGAGTTATTTCTAAATTGTCTAACACCAGTGAGGGTTTGATTAAGCTAGGTCAAACCAATCGACATTGCCGAGTAACCTAGCCGTCCCTCATCTTTGCCAAATTGATTGCCTCTTTAATCGTCTGCGTCTTGAACATTCAGATTCCATTCGATATTTCTCGCTTCAATCCTCCTATAAAGGTTCCTACAAGTGACTTTTGTGTCCAACCTAAAATCGATCTCCCAGTCGTTCAACTCCTTTTGATAATCTTTTAGTGACTCGATTTGCTTGACTCGTGACAAAGCCTTGTCAAAATCCTCTGATTCCGAAGGGCCAAATCGCGCCCTCACTTCATCTTTAAAATTTCCCAAGTAATTCTTTTTCCCTCTTCTTCGAATGCTCGACGGAGCCAATACCATCATCGATTAGCTTCACCTTCAAGATGGAATGAAGTATACCTTTTGATCATCAACAGTCTCCTAGAAATAAAAAAATTGGGTTACTCGATTTAGCCATTCTGTTGGGTCATCTCCAAAATACTTTGGGAACTCCAATTTCTCCATCTTTGAAGAAAATGGTCGATTGTTGCCGCTACCCTCCCCATGAGTCCGACTCATCCCCTCTTGGTTTTCTCCATAACGATTGTAGTTTGCTTGACTGGTTGAATCACGATTGAGCAATATTGTGTCCGTTATTTGATCCAGAGTCACTTCCAATTGTTGGAATTTTTTAGCCACGCCATTCTTCATCCTTTGCATGCTGCTCTGTAAGCTTCCTATCCCCTGTTCCAGTTGATCAATTCGTTCTTTGTTGGTCGCCATTTACCCATGCTCTGATATCAATTATAGGTCTCAATCAGAGATGAGTGATTCAATATAGTCAGTAATCCTCTTAGGGTGAGGATCAAACCACAATTTTGATAAATAAAGCTTCTTCCCCTTCTCATTCTTTCCCCTACCTTCTTATACATAAAACCATAATTATAACTACTTTAAGAATGCTTAAGTCTTTAGGAGGCTCATGCTCCACTACCTATAAAGAAACTGAAGCTTAACTTCTACAGTTACACAAGATTTTCTATACTACAGGAAATACATAGGAAAACATACTTCACCAAATAAACAAAGAAATTACAAGCCAAAAACAAGAATAAAAGAAATATCTAATTGGGCTTGCAGATATCAGTAGGGGTGGTTGGGCTGATTATATCAGCCTAAGTATCGTGGATTGGGTTTGGAGATCCATAGAGACCTCTTTGTTCTATCAGAAAGTTATAGAAGAGCTACCAAAAATTTTGAAACCGATTGATCCTCTCAAGGATAATCGGGAGGTGAATTTGATTGTTGCTAATAATGTAATAATGGCTGCGATTGAGGATATTGAGGGAGGATAAATGATTTTGGGAGGGAATTTAATAAGGGCACATACAATGGGAGAGATAAGGAAAAGGAGGATAAAGTGGGATTTAATATAGGATAGAATAATGAGGTGGAATCTCAAGGTATGCTCATAGATGTTGAAGTCAAAGCTAGTGGGGGAGGAGTTGGATCAGGTGTTTTGGAGGTGCATGGTACAAATCAAGGCCATTTTGATCCTTTTTCTTTGGCCCTATCATTTCAAGGGTTACTAAAAGTAGCCCAATAAGGAAAATGGGGAAGGGCCGAAGAGGTAATTTTAATACTTCACTAAGTGGGCCCTCTGGAAGTAAGAGAGCATTTAAACATGTTTCAATGGGCTTAGATATTATTCTGGACAATGTGACAACTGGGGAAAAATGGAGGATGATTTGTTTGATTTAATGAAGGTAGCCAGCCATAAATGGCCCCACCCTGATCAATGGAACTCATAACTTGGAACTGTCAGGGTGTGGGGAACCCCCTGACTGTTTGATCGCTTAAGAAGTTATGTAAGCTTCACTCTCATGATGTGTTGGTATTGGTTAAAACAAAAAATAAGGCGGCTCGTTTGGAGATGCTCAGATGCAATTTAAACAAGAAATTTTATCTTACAGTTTAACTTGTGGGTCTCAGTGGAGGTATTTCCCTTTTATAGAATGAGGATAACCTAGTAACGGTGGTGAAATATGGTGAATTTTTCGTAGAAGCTGTTATTAATAATGTGGAAACTAGAGTTTACTAGAGATTCTTTGGCATATATGTAAGTACAAATGATGTTTTCGTATGTCTCAATGAGAGGTGCTCTTAAGAAAAATAAAAATGGTCAATCAAGCTTCCTTACTTATAGGGGATTTTAATACTATCTTAAATTACAAGGAGAAATGAGGGAACAATATTCAGAATTGGGCTTTGATGAATGCTTTTAATTCATTATCAACGAATCATACATTATTGATTTAGGATTTAATGGCACTCCTTTTACTTGGACAAATAAGCGGAAGAGTGGATCACTATTAAAGAATGCATGGATATATGTCTTGCAAGTGTGGATTGGCTTGAGTTATACCTGGATGCTAAACCCGCCCACCTAACCCTTGGTGGGTCAGATCATGTTGTTGTTGTCTTGAGCCTAGAAAAGAACTACAATAACTGGCAGCTCATTTTTCATTTTGACAGGCGGTGGAATGCGTTTAAGGGCTGTAGAGATGCGGTAAAACAGGCTTGGGCTGGAAAGTTACAGAATTCTAATCATATGTGCTTTGAATAGAAACTATATTTAAGCAAGAAAGAAGTCTTGCAATGGAGGAAGAAGGAAACCCATGCGAACTAAAAAAATCTTAATATCAAAGCTGAAAAATCATCTCCAGGATCTCCATGGGGGCGAGATATGTGATGTGGAGGATATTAGGAGAACTGAGATGGAGTTGGCCCAGGCAATTGATGAAGGAGAATGATATTGATAGGATCGATCCTGAATTGAATGGCGGAGTGAAGGGGATCGAAATTCAAAAAAAAATTCACACCAAGGTGAAGATCCGTCATAGACAACGTAGAATTCATGGATTAGAATATGAGAGAGGCCGCTAGATTTCTAATCATGAGGGGATTAAAAATGTTGCTATTCGTTACGTCAAGGATCTATTCAAAACAATGAATCCGACTAATATTGATGAAGATACGTAATTTGTGAGTCCTAAGATGAATGATGAAGATCGGGCAGCTCTGGAAAAGGAATTGTGTAGGGACGAATTTAAGGCAACACTGACGGATATCAACCCATCAAAAGCTTCATATTTGGATGGGTTTACAACAGGTTTTTTCCATCAGTTTAGTGAATGTATATTCCTCAGTTACTGACTTTTTAAAGTCTGTTGTGAGGCCTAGTTATTCGAATCAAACCCTTATTGTCCTCGTTCCTAAAAATCAAAATCTGATGTCTATGGCTAACCTTAGACCAATTAGTCTTTGTAATGTTTCTTATAAGACAATTTCAAAGATTTTGACCAATAGGTTACGGTTGGTGGTGAACAAGTTAGTGAATCCGGTGCAAAGTGCTTTTATCCAGGGAAGATGGATTAGGGATAACATACTACTTTCTTATGAGATTATTCACTCAATACAGACTACGGCATTGAAATGAAGGAAGGAGGTAGCTATTAAACTGGATATGCCCAAAGCATACGACATGGTGGAATGGAGCTTCGTAATTCAGACATTGAAGTGTATGTAATTCTCTTATACATTGTGTGATTGGATTTTCTCTTGTATATCTACTTAGGGGTGTTTAACGGTCGGTCTGGTAGTATTTTTGAAAGAAAACTAGACCAGACTAAAAATTACGGTCTTCCTATATAGAGGAACGAACCGACCATAACACTGCAAAAAATATGATCCGTCCAGACCGAACATCAACAATCTTATTAGACGGATTTTACAGACCAAAGGCTGAGCCTTTTACCTCACTCTCTTTTATCAATTAAATCAGAACTCATTCATGAACATATATCAACTAAATCAACTAAAATCAGAACTAAATCAGATTTAAACCAACTAAATCAGAATTACAATATCTAAACCAACTAAATTAGCTGCATCAAAATAAATCAACACTCGTAATGGATTCATAAATTATGGAAATAGAACAATTTTCATACCAATTTTTGGTCATCAAGTTGAGAGGTGAGCAGTTCATTGTACTCGTTAACAATTTGAGAATATTACAAGAAACTCTTAACATGGAAAAATCAATGAAAATAATTACACTCGATTGAGAATGTTGACTGAAGTAAGGGAAAAGTAATACAGCTTCAACTCTACTATTCAAAAGAGCCTCACTAATTCCAGCATCTACACCATCACAACTTCCACAACCATTGTGTGAACTCCATCACAACTATTGACCTCCTTCACAGACCATCAAACACGAACAAACCATCATCGTTTCAGATCCACGATGCAAGATGCAACTTAATTCCATGAAGCTTTAGTGTAGAACGCGAAGTCGTGAAGGATAGAAGAAGGAGAATGAGGGGTTGCTCAGATAAAAAAAGCTTCGAGAATGTCTTAGATTTGAGATGAGGGAGAGAGAGGAGAGACGGAACGACACATATCTGAGGTAGAATTTGAAGGAGAACGTCTCAGATATCAGGAAAGAGCTTTGAGAGAGAGAGATCTGCGAGAGAGAGAGCTTCGAGAGATAGGCTTAAGAGAGAGAGAGAGAGTGTGTGCGTGAGTGTGTGTGTGTGTGTGTGTGTGTGAATATGGACTGAGCTGAGGGAAAAGGAGAGACGAGAGGTAGAATCGTAGGGAGTGAGGGAGGGGAAAGGTAAGAGGCAGAGTCGTGAGGGCTGAGGGAGAGGGAGAGTCGAGAGGAGGCAAGAGGGAGAGGTGTGAGGGAGAGGGAGAGGTGTGAGGGAGAGGGAGAGTCAAGAGGAGGCGAGAGGGAGAGGGACATTTAACCTAAATCCTAATATATACATATATATATAATATAAGGTCAGTCCGATCGGATCGATCCAGAACTAACAATTCTGGACCGATCCAAAATTTCGATCCGCTCTAAAAGGAGGACCGAACCGACCATTAACAAGAAAAAAATCGTTCAAACCGATCAATTTTAGTTCAGACCGGTTAGACTAAATGGTCTGGACGCTTTTTGAACATTCCTATATCTATTGTTACTTTTCAGGTCCTAATTAATGGGGAGATTTCTAATCAGTTTACGTCGAAGAAGGGTCTTCGTCAAGGTGATCCGTTGTCGCCTTATCTGTTCATGCTTTATGCTAAGGTGCTATTTTCATTACTGATTCAGGCTGAATTAAGGGGGGAGATTCATGGAAGCAAACCATCTCGGCAAGGCCTAGCTATGTGGCATCTATTTTTCACGGATGATTCATTACTTTTCTGCAATGTGACAATCTCTAAAATCCTTTCCATCCTTAACTACTATGGTATGGCATCTGGACAGACTATTAATTTCAACAAGAGTTGTATTGTGTTTAGTAAGAATGTCCCTCTGGATTTAAAAAAATGATTTAGCAAATTCTTTGAGCACGAATCGCAGCAATGATTTAGGGAAATATTTAGGCTTGGAATCAAACTTTGGGTTGTCTAAGCTTAAATTATTCAATGAGATTAAAGATAAAGTGGTTGATAGCATGTCGGGATGGTCTGAGAGATATCCTTTTGTTGCTGGTCGAAAGACTCTTATTAAGGCCATTGCTCTTGCCATTCCTGGTTATGCCATGTCATGCTTTAAAATTTTTGTAACGCTGTTGGATGATTTATGTATTCGTATGTGCGATTTTTTGTGGAGTTCGAACGGAAATAAAAAAAGGATATATTGGGCGGCCTCGCAGAATTCAGTCAATAGTAAGGATATTAGGGGTTTTGAATTCCGTGATTTGATCTGTTATAACAAAGCCATGTTATTGAAACAAGGGTGGAGGATTATCTCGAATCCTTCGAGCCTAGTTGCTCGGTTTCTTAAGGTAAAATACTTTAAGAACAGGAATTTTTGGAATGTGGGCTTGGGTTCGAGACCATCGTGGGGTTGGAGAAGTATATTAGAAGGCCAAAAAATATTAGTTCATGGTGTTAGATGGAGAGTTGAAGATGGTAGAGGTATTTGTATCTGGACTGATCCGTGGGTTCCCAGACCTATTAATTTCCCTGTCCTTCCCCCTCCTAATGATAATGTTTGTATGGTTCATGAGATTAAAAAATTCAGAATGGAAGATGAGAGTTCTTAATGAGATTTTTTTGAAGGATGATGTGGAGGTGATTAGTAGGATTCCTATCAGTAGGACTGGATGTTGTGATGAATTGGTGTGGCAGTATTCTAAAGATGGTCAGTATACTGTCAAATCTGGCTACAAAGTTTCTATGACTCTCCTAAAAAACGGTGATTTGGGAAGAGCTGCCTCGGGTGAGTCTAGTGCTAGGGAGGATAATAGTGCCATTTGGAAAGGGATTTGGAAGCTTAAAGCCCCCCCAAAAATAAGGGAGTTTATTTGGAGATGTTCTAGAGATTTTATTGCGGTTAAAGTTAATCAGAGAAAGCGGGGAATTGATATTGATCCCTCTTATCCTTTTTACGGTTTGGAAGACAAATCGAGTGTGCATCTATTTTTTAGATGCCATTTTGCTAGACCTTTCTGGTTTGGCAATTGTTTTTCTCTTGACCCTTTGTTGATGCATGGAAACAGTTTTTTTGAGGTTTGGTCTGCGGTTTGGAAAGCTCTTCGCCGAACAGAGTCTTTTGAAGAATGTATTCAGTAGATGGTCTTCGGTCTGTGGAGGATTTGGAAATGCAGAAATCATTTGTGCTTTAATCATGAAATTATGAATCCAATGGAGGCTATCCAAGTCAATGTGGGGCAAATTGAGGAGTTGAACTGTTGCCAAGCAGGTCGGGTTTCTCTGGCTGCTTATGGGGAATTACCTGCTGTCGGGGTTGATATATTAAATCGGTCCTTAGCTGCTCCTGTTTTTGGCTGGCGATTGGTTTCGGATGCTGCCTTTAAGGATGGGATTGGTGTCATGAGTTGGTTTTTGTTACATCCAGATAATTATGTGTGCAGTATTGGTTTCATGAAGATTCACATGTTGAGAATGTGTTAATTGCTGAAGCTATGGCAATACGTTGGGGCTTGGAAGTGTGTGCACAAGATCAATGGATTCTCTATGCATTAAATGAGATTGTTTTGAAATTATTTCGGCCCTCCAAAAGGGTATCGTTGTGAATGCAGGGATAGGAACTGTCTTAAAAGATATTATGTTTTATTGTTCCTCAGTTAATTGTATTTCCTTTCGAGTAGTTAAATATCTTACCATTCACTATAAATATAAATCGAAATACCAGAAGACATGATGAAATTAGAGGGTCTAGACCTTTAAATGGACTATTTTTAATTTAAATAAACATGTGTAATTTTAAGTATTTATATAATATTTGTTATTTTATATTTGTATTTGATTAGGAATTAAAATAATATATATGGAATAAGAGGGAAATATAGAAGTATAGTCTACTATGTTTCCCGTTGTGGTTAATAGTGCTTCAATTTAATAAATGTGCATTATTATAAATATTTCTATAATATTTATTAATTTAATATCATTGAAGAAATCAATACAATAATATATCACGTTTTTAGCTACAATGAAAATGAGTTTAAAACATGGGATGAAAATGTTAGTTGTAAATATTGAAATCAAAAGATTAATTACTTAAAATAAGTATGGGTATAATGAAAATTTAGTTGGACAAATTTGTCC
The DNA here is from genome assembly GCA_003255025.1 of Datisca glomerata. Taxonomy (NCBI): domain Eukaryota; kingdom Viridiplantae; phylum Streptophyta; class Magnoliopsida; order Cucurbitales; family Datiscaceae; genus Datisca; species Datisca glomerata. Next base: position 57,349 of record QANY01008070.1, read on the forward strand.
AACAAATGTTTTCAACGATACAAGCTTTTAGATATAGTAGGATAGAATTTGATTTGTTTAAAGATATTTGATTTGGTGATTTTTGATAGATATGTCATTTGAAGACCCAATTCGGTAAAAAGGACTAGAATTTTTTAGTAGATTTTAGGTCTTTTTAGCATTTTATTTTATCGGAACAGAGAAGTAATATAGAAAAGAAAGGAGAAAGTACATCAAGGTAGTTTTAAACCATCAACCGAGAAGAGTTAATCCCTATCAACTAGAACATAAATGCCATAGGGAAGAGGTAGTGAATTGTAAAAACACAGTTCTGAACTAAGCTAAATCTTGCGATAGCGTCAGCAACTTTATTGTATTCCCTACGAATCCAAGAAACTTGACAAGACTGAAAACACCCAAGATAATTCTTAATATGATAAATAAAATTACAAAGATTCCAAAGAAGAGGATAATTGTCTAAGATAAAGTCTACAATTTTTTTGGAATCACACTCCACCAAAATGCTCATCCAACCATTAGCTTTGGCAAGATTAAAGCCCTCTCCAACAACAGTTAATTCAGCAAAATCAATACTGGAGCTGAAAATTTTCTTGTCATGGGAACCAATCAACTCTCCATTGTGATCTCTAGCAGCAATACCAAAAGAGGCAGCAAAGGGGAAGGTGTGAAAGGAAGCATCAACGTTAATCTTGATCCAACCACGAGGGGGGCGGCCAGCAAAACCTGGAAACAAGCACACTGGAAAAAGAGTCAGGACTAGAAGCCAACCAAGGAGAAAGATTCGAAACACTATAAGCCAATGTCCTAGAAGCAGGAAAAATAACCGAAGAAATCATCAAATTATTAATCACACAGTCATAAGAATTAGGACCTGAAATTAAACCAGAATTAATAGAGGTAGAAACATGAGAAGAGCCAAAAACCAGTCCAGATTCAGCAGCAGAAATGGGAGAAAATGGGTAGCAGCAGGCATATTGAAAGGGACAGAACAAGGGGAAAACAAAAATCATTAATAATATGATCATGTAAAGAGGAATCAAAAGGGAAATGGAGACTATTAGCATTACAATAGTTAGAAAAATACATAAGAGCTATGTGAACAGTAAGATGATGATTAACATGCTTCACTTCAAAAATAAAGAGATTTCTCTCTTTCCAAATGAACCAACAAAAGCAATAGAAAAAAGAAATCATGATCAAATTACTATCAGAATGAGATTTGAGATCCAAAAATCTATCAAACAACAATCATTAAAATTATGCTTATGATCATTAGATATTTAAAATGAAACGGAGAGATAAACCAGGATGTTTTGGCCCATTTACAGCCAAAGAAAATATGATCATAGATTCCTCATTATGATTGCATCATATATGATTCACTTCGAAGTGGTTTTACCGAGCTCTTCCATCACATGCATGTCGTTGATCAATGTACACTATAAGAAATATAGTATTCTACAAAAATAAAATAAGAGTTTCAGTCTGCTCTTATTAAAAATAAGTAACAACAAGAGAATTAAAAATCAAGTAAAATTTATTCTTGTCAAGAGTAAAAAAAGGCGGAACTTAAAATTAGATATGACATAAAATTTAAAACGCAGGGCTTAAAACTAGTTGGTCTCTTTTTCAACATGACTCTTCTTCTCTCAATCTCTCTTTCATTCTAAGACAGTGAGTTAGGGTTCTCGAAAATGGGCGATTAGAGTTTTCTCGAAGATCTTTGCCTGAGAAATCTCTCATGGGTTCGCCTGAGCTCATCGCTGTGGCTCCCACTGGTTTTCGTCATGGGTCTCGTCACTGTGCTTGGTTCTCATCATTGTGGGTCTCGTTTTCTTCCCTGATTTTCTCCGTTTCTTTCACCGTGGGTCACTGTTCTTGGTCTGATTTTCTCACATGCATGGTTTTTCTCACTTTCTTTTCCTGAGAGATCATCCGTGTGTTCAATTGAACTCATCGTCATGGCTCTCACTAGTTTTCATCGTGAGTCTCATCATTGTGCTTGGTTCTCGTCATAGTGGGTCTCGTTTTCTTCTCTGACTTTCTCTATTTTCTTCATTGTGGGTCACTATGCTTGGTATGATTTTTACATATTGGTGGGTTTGTCTCATTTTCTTCTCTATTTTTTCTATAGAATGAAGAAATGGTGCGAGCCTCGTCGCCACAGCTACTGCATCGTGGCCACCGAGGAACACTAAGGAACCCTAATGTACCTCTCCCTCTCCTCTCATTTATCTTTCATGAATTTACTTCAATCGTGTCTTCTTGTTGTTGTAGGAGTCTAATACATTTTGCTTGTTGTGCATGATTTTCAACTTAAGGTTCACGGGGTAGTCTTTAGGTTGATTTCGGTGTCTGGTCAAGTAAAAAATGCACCAAGGGTGATTAATTTTACTATTTGGAAATGTTAAGCATGTCTTCTCTATTATCGAGTGTGATCAATATGTGAGTGTGAGAATCGGATTTGAATTTTTTTATGCTCTCTTCCATACTTCAGAATAAATATGAGAATGATTGATTTGAATCTTTTTCTGCTCTCTTTTTCCGATCAATATGTGGGTGTGTGAATTTGTATGGGTGTGTAGTGGTGTTATATTCTCAAATTAGACTAATTATTGATTCACACAGACTCTCACAAACCTTTTCTTCTTCTTTTCTTTCAATATGAAATTAAGAACCACATAATCAACCTGAACCACTTGCTAGACGAAGCTAGTATCATATCCAATGCTTGTAAAGTTTCTTTTCCTGATATTAGAGCTAATATGTGAAAACTTGCCAGTTATGACTTTTAAGGAATTGTCAGAAATTGTGGAAGATGGTTTTGTAGGAGAGCTACTTGCTGGAATGCCTAAAAGAAGAGCTGGGTTTGTATGTGAAGGTGTGTGGATGAAAAAAATTTTCTTTGAGTTTTCGAGAAAGTATGTTGGAGCTTGCTGTAATTTCATTATTGGTTTGTTGTGGAGATATGATTCTTAGATTTTAAGCATTCGCCTCCCTCCTTATCTCTAAAATATTAAGCAAAATTGTAAATTCTTTTGATGAATTATACATGGAGCTTGTGATATTATTGGCTCTTATGGTTGGAATATTGGAATGCATAATGAGACTCTTGAGGTAATTCTATGTTTTTCATTATTGGTCATCACATTGTTACCCTTGTGCTATATAATGAGATTCCATGGCGCTAGATAAAGTCTTAGACCCATTTGAATACTAGAGCAACTTAATATTGAGGCTTGTTACTTTTTACATTCTAATGTAAAATATGTGTAAACATTATGTTAGAAAAAATCAGTACTTATATTGATTATCTGTCCAATGTGCAAGTTTCTGTGTGGTTGCTGATCCTAATAAAGGTTAGTACATGAGATTTACTCTAATGAACCTTCTTGCTTGCATTTCTTCTCATTGGTGTAGTCTTTTTAAAATTTTTGAAAAATTTGATAATTAATAAGCTGGTAAATTTAATCTAAAACTTATCTTAATTTAACATTGCATGAGCACTCATCCTATTGTTTATTAGATGGTTACAACATGAGGTGCATAAATTGGAATGTTACTCGCACTTTGGGTGCTTCTTTTTCTAAGGATATTTTTATGGCCATGAAGTAATCTTAGAATTACTTTTCCTCTCTTAGTGAGGTAATCCTAGAATTACCATTCCTCTCAAGGGTTTTTTGCCCATCTTATTAATTTGATCTTTTAACTATCTCACATCACATGTTATATGTATGTGAAGTTCAGAAATGTTAATTTATATCTTACTGCATGAATATGCACTAGTATGGACTAATTGGTAGCTGGTGAAGTATGTATGTTAGAGATCATGATCTCATTACTTTCTTGATAATAAAAAAAGGGTCTGTTGTTTGCTTATCACGAGTGACATGGTTGTGAGTAGCTTTTCTTGTTTGACTGATGGGATGTATGTGATGATGAAGGATCAGTTTGTAAATTATGTTGTACAGAAAGTGCCGGAAACTTGTGACGACTAGCTACTTGAAAGCAATTATGTTAATGCAAAATAAGAGCAACTTTCTTCCTTTTATTTATGATGCATCTATGTATTTTTAAACATGCGAATGCGATGGAAATGTGAAATTAGGGGACTTGCATTGTGACATACAATTGATATTAGCTGTTTGTCTTACCAAATACTTCTAATGTTGAGTAGTGTTCGTTGTGTTCTAACTTTCTTATTCTTTTTCCATGGTCGTTTTGTCAATTGCTCCATTTATTTTTCTGTACCTTCATATTTACTTTTACCTTTGATTAATTTCAATCACAACCGAGGGTGATTACTGCTTCTGTTGATGTCTTCTAAGCACAAGAGTGCTACATTTGCAAAACAAGTGGGCACCTGTTACAAGTGTGGCTAATTGGGCCATACTGGTTTGGTAAGTCAGCTATCTTTTGAGATTCTTCATGTGTGTTTTTTGGTACGTACAAGTGCCTTTCACAGTTTCTTCCTTTACCTGCATGAGCTCGTATGCCTACCTGTTGAGTTATAGATTTTTTTGTTATGCCCGACTGCAGTGCTCCAATATCCATTTGGATGTTATAATATCTTTGAATCCCTTAATGTTCTTTTTTACATGCATATGGCCAGTGGTCCATTGAAGTATATGTCACCAAGATGGAGTTGCAACAACGAGGAAAAACAACGCTTTAGGTGAAGACAAACATGGTCGTGGTAAATAATTATAATGGACGAGATTAGAACAAGTGTTACTTGTATATTTTAAGAACAAATGTTTCTTGTATATTTTAAGGATAAGTTAGTGATATATATTAATGTTGTATTGCTGCTCTTTATGCTATTTAAAATTATCCTTTTAAAAGTGTTTAATATAAATACTTTGAACATTATGGTATCTCACATTATGGGATACAAAATACTTATAGATGTTAATTCACAAGTATTAAAAATACTTGCTGAATACATTCAATACGGGCCTAAGATACCATAATGTTCAAAGTATTTATATTAAACACTTTTAAAAGTGTTTAATATTCTACAGGAGTCGAAAAATCTTGTAAAAAGTCAAAGATCACAAAGGTCTTTACAGGAGGCGTTGCGCCTCATAAAAATGTAGACTTTTAATATGAGCGGTTGTCACAGATGCCTAATGATCCTTGTGAATTATTTTTCACGAAAATATATGACTCTTGTAGAATCTTATATTTCTTATAGTAGTAATCGATTGTATGTTTCCTCAGCATGCATGCATAACTATGTAATGCATTTTTGCATTCTTCTCATTTATCTTTTTTTTTTCAAAAGAATAGCATATTTGAACAATAAGTGTTTGTTGCTTTGTTGCTCTCTCTTTTACTCTTTATTTTTAGACAATATTTTGACGTTCATTATTTTATCAATTATCTGAAACTTAATTTCAATAGACAAGGCGAGAAGAAGGTTTATTTTGATTACAATAAGATTTGTAATATGAGAACAAATTCTTAAGTAAATATATATTAATTTTAAAAATTTTAAATTAATATATTTAAACTTCATATAAAATATTGTGCAACGCACATATATTTAATTAGTCTTTTTAATTTACAATCCGGTTAAAATGAAGGGATTATAAATTAAAATCTAAATATTTATAGGATTTGATGTGCAAAATCAAAATTACCCCCTTTAAAACATAAAATTACACTTCCACCTTGCCCTAGCTCCTTTTCTTCTTCACACTTCAGCCAAACCCATGCCTAATTATCATCCGTAATCCTTGAGCCACCTTGACGTTCCCTTCCCTCTCCTTTCATCAGATGTTGTATTACGGACTTTAGAACTGACCCCCCTGCTTGGATCCCTGATCCGTTAGCTTCTCCATTAAATTAATCTTTTTTCTTTCGCCATTTAAGTTTATTATGGAAAATAAATTCTCGGAAATAATTTCTAGAAAGTCAATTACTAGTTATTATTGTAACATTAGTTAAAAGATTGAAGTTTTTGTGAACTTAAATTCTGCTCCCAATTAGTTAATGAAGTTTGTTTTTTTTCAAAAGATTAGTTAATGAAGTTAGGGAAGAATATTAAATATGCTATTAATGCATCTGGTTCGCTTATAGTGGACCCTGTGGGTACTAAAGAAGGTTTAGTATTATTTTGGATGAATGATGATTATGTTCGATTGTTGAAATATGAAATATTTTTTATTGAAGTTCGTATATCTAATGTGGTTAAGGGTAAAGTGTGGCGTCTTTTTATCGTTTATTTGAGTCACGCCGATGAGATTTGCAATCAACAAATTGACTCTCTTAAAGGTCAGATAAATGCGTGTAATGAGATGCGCATTGTTATGGGTAACTTTAATGATTTTACGAGTGCTAGTGAGAAGTTCGGTAGTATTGACAGAGACTCGTGTGCGTTGAAACTTCTCCCCGATTTTGCTAATATGTGTAACCTGGTTGATATTGATTTTGTGGGTCCACCATTTACCTAGATAAATAAGCACGATCACCCCACGCTGATTAAGGAAACACTCGATAGATGTTTCACCCATCCGGAGTGGCTGCAGGGTGTATCATATGGCCAGACTTTATCACCTGACTGCTTTAGACTTCGATCATTTGCCTATTTTCCTTGATACCATTGAAGAGCAAATGAGGTATAGTCAGGTTTTCAGATATGATAGGTGATGGTTTAATCTTGATGATTGTAAGAATGCTATCTCGTGTGGATGGTTGGGGGACGGTGATGATCAGGTTAGGAGAAATTTAGTGGATAAACTCAAAAATACTTGAAACCATTTGATCCATTGCAAGAAGAAAAATTCTTCGGTCAACTCTAACAGACTTATGAAAGAGACTAAGGTGAAATTACTGAACACGTTTTCTCATCACCATACTGACTATTCCAATATTAGAATACTTGAAGCTCAATATCAAGAGGCAGTTATTCATGAGAAAAAAATTACTGGAAGGATCGGGCTCATATCCAATGGCTTCAAAATGGGGATATAAACTATTCTTTCTTTCACGCCCGTGTTAAAACTAGACGAATGAGGAACCATATTTTTTGTCTTGAGGATGCTAATGGAAATTGGCATACTGATTTGAACTCTATTCAAAACATTTCTCTCTCTTATTTCCAAGACCTTTTTCGTTCTTCTAATCCAAATGATAACACGATCTCCCATATTACTGATAACATTGATGTTGTTTTAATGATGAGGACAGGTTGCTGCTAGACGAGGAGGTCTCTGGCGAGGAGATTACGATTACGACTGTTGTTTGAGACATACATCCTTCTAAATCTCTGAGTTCGGACGATTTTACGATGGCTTTCTATCATCAGAATTGAAATATGATCCGTTCAGATATTATTGATATTGTTCGAGATTTTTTTAAATTTTGTCATATGCCTTCTGGTATTAACCTTAAATATATTGTTCTTATACCTAAAGTTAATTTCCCTAGATCTATGTCTCAGTTGTGCCCTATTAGTCTTGGTAATATTGCTTATAAAATTATTTCTAAGATTTTGACTAACCGTCTTAGAAAAGTTATTAATAAGATTATAGGTGTAGGCCAAAGTGCATTCATTCTTGGTCGGCAGATCATTGACAACATGATTATCGCTCATGGAATTCTTCACTCTCTTAGGATCCGAAAAAAAGATAAGAAAGGCAATATGACTATCAAGATCGATATGCCAAGGCATACGACAAAGTTGAGTGGAAACATTTATTGGCAAGCATGCAGAAAATTGACTTCTCTGATTCCTGGACTAACTGAATATCGATTTGTATCTCCTCGGTCACCTATAATATCTCTCTTAATGGAAATCTTAACAATCGGTTCAAACTGAGCCGTGGATTGACACAAGGAGACCCGCTTTCCCTTTTCTTATTTATTATGTGCGCTGAGGCTCTCTCTAATATGATTAATAATGTTGTTGATCGTGGCTTGATTACTAGTTTTCGAGCAGTTTCTGGTGGTCCTGCGGTGTCCCACCCCTTCTTCTTTGTAGATGATTCCCTACTCTTTTGTAAAGCTTCTGACGCTGAGATTGTGGTTTTACTGGATATCATTAATAAATATGGGGAAACTTTTGGTCAAAAGGTTAATAAACATAAAAGTCTTGTGGTATTTAACAATAATATTTCTATTGTCAGATAGAAGGAGCTAGCTGATTTAGTAGGTATGAGAAGATCCAGTTCGTTGGAAAAATACTTTGGAGTGAACATGGACTTTGGTGTCCTCAAAACGCAAGTCTTCAGGAACATCATGGACAAGATAACTCCTAAGGTTGCAGATTGGTCAGAGAAGCTGCTTTCGCCTGCTGGAAGAGAAATTCTTATTAAATCTGTGGCGATGGCTATTCCGAACTATACTATATTCTGCTTTAAACTTCTTGTTTCTATGTGTAAGAAAATTTGTGCGTTTATTGCTAATTACTAATGGAATTCCTATCCTTGTAAGTCTGGAATTCAGTGGGGTTCCTTGGATAAAATCACTAAGAGCAAAATGGAGGGTGGTCTTGGTTTTAAAGATTTATCTACTTTTAACTTGGCCTTGTTGGCTAAGCAAGACTGGAGAATTATTACTAATCTTGAATCTTTGGTGGCTAGATTTCTTAAAAGTAAATACTTTCATAACTCAAACTTCATTAATGCTTCACTGAGTAGAAGGCATGCATAGGGTTGGAGAAGTCTTTGCGATGGTAAAAATATACTGAAGAATGGTCTGAGATGGAGTGTAGGTAATGGTAGAAATATTGATATTTGGGACGATGCTTGGATCCCCGTCCGTATACGTTCAAAGTGATAACTCCTAAGTTTTCAGGTATTAACAGAGTTTGTGAGCTCATCGATCAGGCTTCACATAGATGGAATGTGAATTTGGTGGACAATATTTTTAGGCCTGAGGATAGCATGATCATCCGTCAGATTCCTATTAGTAACTATGGGCTTGACGACGTCCTTATTTGGCATCATTCTCCTTATAGTACTTATACAGTTAAAGTGGGTATCAAGTTGCTTGTTTCCTCCAGAATAATGGCTGCGACAATAAGAAAAGTAAGGCTGAGTCTAGTTTGAAATTGGCACATAAATAGATGTGGAAAGAGGTTTGGCATCTTAAAGTTCCTCCTAAAATTAAAGATTTCATTTGGAGAGGCCTGAATAACTTTTTGGCGTGAAAATCTAATCTTGTCAGACGTGGTATGAATATTGATAGTACTCGCATTACTTGCGGTAAGAAGGAGAAAAATATTATCCATATCTTCTTCAAGTGTCAACTTACTTCTAGATTTTGATTCATTTCCCCTCTCAATCTGGATTCGAGTAAGTTGTCAAGGACAATCTTTTGTGGATTATTAAAATTTAATTAGGGATAAGATTCTTCACTCAAGCGACCATGAAAATTTGTTGGAGTGGTTGGTTTTTAGGTTGCGGCGTATTTAGAAATGCAGAAACAGCTCGTGCTTTAAAGGTACTATTTTTTACCCGATGGAAGCTGTTGGTATGACATCGAGACACTTTGAGAACTTCAAATCAGCTATGGCGGATGATTCTGTTGTGATTCAAGTTGGTAGTCCTTCTCAGCAACCGAGTTCTACAAGTGTTTGGTGTTTGTATACCAATGCGTCTTGGAATGAATATAGTAGCAGGGCTGGATTTGGCTGGTGTCTTTAGGATCTGAGAGGTAAACTCTTTACTGCTAGTATATGCACCACAGAGTCGGTTTAAAACTCCCTTATTGCAGAAGCTCTGGCTCTCCATTGGGCAATTGGTCGATCTCATTTTCTGGGTAAGGTTGGTATTAAAATCTTTTTTGATTCTTCATACTTAATTGATGATATCTACAACAAGAATCAAACGTCTCATGATATTGCACCTATTGTTTCTGATATTCTTCACCTCACGAAGGGGTTCAGTAGTACTTCGCTCGCTCATTGTTCCTGGGAGGTTAACCGGCAAGCTCACGATTGCGCCATATTGGGTATGACGTCTCTGAATGAAATTGTGTAAATGGCTTCTGAGGATAGTTTCCAGCCTGTTTTTAGTCTCATTTTTTCCTAATATGTTGTTGGCTAGTACTCTTTTTCATTTTTTAAATTTTCCCTACATGGGCTTTTTCCAGCTAAGGTTTTAACAAGACTAGCATTGGGGCTTTTCGTCTGATTTCTGGTTGAGATTTCGTCCGTGGTGTTCCTTTCAGATTTCTTTTTGATCAGATTTCTTTTCAATCTTGGCTGGTCTAGGTTAGGTGATTAGGGTGCTAAGGAGGTGTCAGCCTAGTTGAGATGTCCTTGTGCACCTACTGATTTTCTTTTCCATTCATGCGTCTTGCCTTCTTGTGGCCCTAGGATATGTCCCTTGAATTTATGTAATTATCCTTTATTAATGAAGGGTTTTTTAGTTGGGGTGTTTTCACCCCTTCTTTGTGACAAAAAAAAAAAAAAGAAGTGAGGGGACAACGATAAAAATTTGTTAACTAAGATTTAATTATATTATTGAAAATTAATTATATTATTACATAATTATATTTATTTTTGTTACAAAAAAATTATTAATGATTATATTATAAAATATAATATATTTTATAGTAAATGCAGTTATTCAAATCTTAAATCTAAATTTAATTTCAAAAAGAAAATCTTAAATTTAAATTCTAAATCTAAATCATTAAGTGAAATTTTAAATCTAAATCATAAGTCCAAATCCTAAATCTAAGAATGGATAAACATCATTTTATTACTATTATTTGTCTGGTCTACAGTTTGTCCCATAGTTTAGATATAAAAGTTCCAATCATTTAATGATATAGAAATGTCAGTTGACACTAAAAACATATCGCTACAATGTGAACAACATTACCTGTTCTTTTTGTCGGGTCATTTTTTATGAGAAAGGGAAAATCAAGAAATTCTAGAACTACTAATGTTAAATTCAAAGCTTAGTTCTGTTTTATGAAATTAGCATTGCACTTCCCCTTTTATTTTTAAGATTCATGCACGGTGTTCTAATAAGTTTTCTCCACACTGAATTAAAATAAATCGTCGGTTTTAACTTGAGGAACATTAATGTAAGAAATCATTTGTATCTAAGGGCATGTTTATTAAATTTTTGAATTGAAGATTTGGATTAAGAATTCAAATTTAAGATTTTGATTGAAGATTTGAATTTTGGATTTGTAATATTATGTTTACTATAAATTTAAAATATGTTGGATTAGATTATTTGAATTATGTTAGATTAGAAAGTTTACTATATCACCCTTAAATTAATAAATTATTGGTTCAAACGATAACTTGAAATTGATAGTTTTGACTTTGCAAATGAAATTCAACAAATATTTGGATAAAATTTTTGAGTCCTCCATTTTTAGTTGGATTATAAATTCATAAAACTTAGATTTTAATTCTAATAATATGGTAGGTCTCATATAAATTTTTGAATCTTTTTTTAGTAAATACTGAATTTATAATCCAACTCCAATAACTAAACGAGACCTAAGAGTATCCGAACCAAGTACTAATAGGGATCAGACTTTTAAATTCACGAGTTGGGTCTATCCTTTACGGTTCATTTCTTTTACTTCATGAACCAAAATAAAAAAACTTCTAAGGTACAGAGACTGTACCGTATACAGGTAAATTTATCTTTAAATCATTATCTTGTGAAATCTACGATGAATAATTCAAGTCATGTACGAAAGAATCCCTCTATTGTAACCGGACCCCAAATTAGAAGCTTCATTTTTTAAGCAACTTTCTAAGAACATTGAGGAGCAATCCAATTGTCCAATCAGGGGAGAGGAAGAGGAGAGAGAGGGAGAGGGAACAAGGAAGAAAAGGGATAGTGGGAAAAGGACACGTGGCCTTCTTCCTTTGACTCATTTCAAAACCTCACGAGGGTGAACTTTGACCACTACTTTTCTAACCTCTCTCTCTGTCTCCTGACTTTTCATATATTTGGTTGAAAGAATCTCTTTGGGTTTGCTACTACTTTTCAAGTAAATCTAATCCTCCAACACAGATCTCTATAAGATCCCACACATTCAAGTGGGGTCTGTCTCCCTACTCACTACCTCTCTCTCTCTCTCTCTCTCTCTCTCTCTCTCTCTCTCTCTCTCTCTCTTCTTTTCTAAGAAATCTTGAATATTTCAAGAATGGATTTCTATATAACAATTTGCAAATAATATACGTAAACTTCCACTATAGGAACGTCTGTACATAGAATGTACACAAAAGGCAGCTTGATATTCATAAATGACATGCTACACTTTATCGGCTTTAAACAGTTCTATTTCTAAGCATCCAACAATGTGACAGTTTCGACAAAACCAACATCGACATGGATACAGCCTTCCTCCTCAACGAAGCTGCCCGAGCCAACTTTCTTCAACTAATGATGCAATCTTTTGGTTGCACATACGTTTGCATTTGGTCATATTGGCCTCAACCATCCAAGTACACATCTCTATCTATCTCTATTCTCTTCCTCCTACATTTCATATTTCATGATAATACTCTCCAAGAGTGGTGACTTATCCCATGGTTTTTGGGTATATAGCTGTTTTCTTTTTCTAGATGGATTCTACCATGAAGAAGTCAATACCCAACCGAGCGCTTCATCCAGAAGTTTGGCTCGAAAGCTTTTTCATGAGTACCGACAATTAGCATTCAATGTTGAAGAAGGGTATGCCATTTTTCAATGTCAAAGTTGCTTTCTATATATATAATCTAAATCAAACTATGATTGTTATGGTGTATATCAGCGCTATTCCAGGACTTGCTTTCAAGCATAATGTTTCTTGTTTAGAGCTGAAGGAATCTGAACTTCAGACATTTGCTTCCGCCGAAGTACAGAGCCAATTCTACATTGTGAGTTCAAAAATGGTATTATTTATGTATAGTAATTGTCCTAAGAGATAGTAAGTTTTATTGCTTAGTTTTAGTTTTTAGCTATAATTTTGAAGTTATTTTTTCTGTTTGATTGTCACAGGCAGCAAGGATAAAGGTTTGTGCCAATGCAATACGATAATCTCCAACTATATATTACTTTATCTTCTTTTCAACACTTTGGCTCAATTACAGACTTCACTCTTCTTGGGGAGCACCAATGGAGAAATTGAGCTGGGCTTCTCCAATCCTTCTCAGGTAAAAGAAAACCCAGATCAAAGTTTTCCATTTGACCAAACTTTTTTTCTTGAGAACTTATCAAAACACATTCAAAGGTTTAAACTTATAGGGCATCATAGAAATGGTAATGAAGAACCTGGTTCCTGGAGAATTTACTTCAAGACAGCTCCTTCATCCGACCGATCAAAACCTGCATTCATTATCTCCATCTTCCGTAAAATCATTATCCATTGGCATCCCAGAAAGATCACCACTTGCATTATGCATACCAAGAACTTCACACGTTCAAGGAGCCGTCACATTCAGAGACATTGCTACTCCACAACAAATCCCCCCTAACCAGCAACCCATTCAGGCATTTCGCCGAACACATGATATGCAATTACCAGACCCAGAGAGTGAAGAGGCAGCAATAACAAGAGCAATCATTGCGGTTCTATCTACACCTTCTTCTTCTTCTTATTCATCACATCAACCTCCGTTAAATGTACCTCACACTCCTTACAGTGTGAATTTGAAAGCTAGTGCATTCAAGAAATATGGGTCAGCCCCAGCCTCATCAGCGACACATTTGAGAGGTGGTTTAATGAGGAAAAGCATGATGAAAAGGTCGATTACGTTCTTTAGAAGGTTGAATTTAATGAGGATTAGGGATGGGATGCAAGGTAGCAGTGGCAGACCAAGTAGTTATCAGTTGCAGCATATGATCAAGGAGCGGAAAAGACGTGAAAAACTCAACGACAGCTTTCACACTTTGCGATCGCTACTTCCGGCTGGGACTAAGGTATACAAAACTAAATACTGAATTCAAGGAATTCGTTTTGCTTTCAAACCCTTTTATTTTACCTTAATTACGAAGACACCCTCTAAAAAATAAGGTCTACGGATACCTTTCATTTAAAAAAAATTAGAGAGAGTTTGAGAGCATTTGATCTGAAAACATTTAATATATTAAAATAATTATTTCAAATCATATGTACTTTAACAAATATTATTGTTTAACTAGACATTTTAAATTAAATGATTATATGTAAAGTTTTCAATCTCAAAAATAAGGGTTCAAACCTAATGTTGTATATCATTTCTCTTTGACAAAATAAAACAAAATGTTATTATCTAAAACATGTTTTAGAATGTGAAACAACTTCTACAAATGTTTCCAAAAATGATTTTACATGTCCATAAATATACTTTAAAATATATACATATGTTTCTTAAAATAACATTTATGATATAATTATGAATTAAAATATTATTATTTTAATATATAAAACTATTTCTACTCATAAACGCTAACAAACACATCATTTATCACATTTCTGATTATATTTGTTTTTAACTTGTAACTTAATTGTATGTGAGAATATGTATAATCTATGTTTTCCTTTTATCTTTTTAATAAGATTATTGGATTAAAAATAGTGAGACAGAAAAAAATATTTTAACATGTCACATAAACAAAAGTCATCATTATCAATTAATCTGTGTAATTACTATCGAAATTATAAGAGTATTTACGAAGTTAAATGCAACAAAACTATAAGAGTGTAATATTGTTTAAAAATATTTTTCTCACTTCTACACTTTTATATATAGATATAACAAAACAGATCATATCATGTTAGTCGAAACAGGAGACAAACAGTATCTCAATATTCTTGTTTTATCTAATGATATTGTTTTGATTTTAATTTTGCAGAGAGATAGAGCCTCAGTGCTTACAAGTGCGAGGGAGTACTTGACCTCATTGAAAGTAAAAGTAGATGAGCTTAACAGAACCAACCAGAAGCTGCTTCTCATGGCATCACAACCCCTCCATTTGCCACACAAAAATCAAGAAACTCACAAGGAAGAAGAAGACAACACATATATTTCTAATTCTAATATTTCCTCAAATGAAAGATTCAGCATCCGGGTTTCACATTTACCCGAATCAACATCACAGGGACTAATTAGAGATTTGCAAATAGATTTCAGATCGGAAGAAGTCTCAATTATGGACTTGGTTATTTCCATTCTTGAGTTCTTGAAGAGCTTTCAGAATGTGAGTTTAGTCTCCATGGAATCCAACACTCATGTTACCGGATCAGTTTCTTTTATCAGACTTATCATCAGATTAAATATCGATCAGGTAATATTGTGAAAGTGTTCATATCAAATTTTATATCATAAATAAATTATATATAAATACATAATATGTCAACAAATTTAAGAAAAATGCACGGGCAATAATGGACTGCTAAATGAACTTAAGGTTTGAATTATTCACGATGAATAGACACAGTTAATTAAATCTTCATAATTATAATGAGTCTGTAACTTTAAGTCATATTTCTTTTAACTTAAAAAAAATGGTTACTCACAAATACAAAATTAATCCTTTTGTTTATATATATATTTTTTAAAAGAAGAATTAATTTAATTTAATTTCTTTTCTTTTGATGATTAATTTATTGTTGTTGGGTTATACATAGGATGGTGAATGGGACGAGGCAGCCTTCATGGAAGCGATTAGAAGAGTTGTTGCTGGCATGGCACCTTAAGTTTGATCAATAGTTTTCACATCTTCTAGAAGATAACTTTTCGACTTGTTATGCTCTGCCAAAATCCGACCAATCCACCCAAGTAGATTACTAATAGGATGTCCAATATGATATAAAATTTAATTTTAGATAATGATCCAAACAGAGTTATAATTGAAATTAATGTATGGAGTTTTTTTTATAGAATTATCCATTAGAAATGTATTTTTTAGTAGTTGATTTTGTATCATTTAAGAATTTAGTCGTACACTTCAAATATAGTTTACGTTTGGATAATAAATTTATATGGATCTTTTATGATTGTGATCACACCTAAAATGACATTGTCATAAATTGACAAAGTAATATTTCCACTTATTGCGGCGCTGTCGTCAAGGTCGATGAGCTTGCAGCATGCCATTTCCACTTGATATATCCACCACCTCAATTTTGTAACTAATATTTTTTATGAACCTAAATTAATATTTTCTTGCACAATTTAGGCTTCATGTACACTTTTTAATAGTAAATGGATTGGTAAGTTAAGTATTGAGTTTAAGAACATTTCATCTAAAAATACTTTAATGTATTAAAAGTGTTATTTCAAATCACATATACTTAATAAATTTTATTGTTTGAAACACGTTTTAGTATGTGGAATAACTTTTACAAGAAATATATGTTCTAGTGTTTTTTAAAATACTTTTATACGCACATAAATATGTTTCAAAATATATATCAGTGTTTCTTAGGAAAACATGTATGATACAATTATGAAGTAAAATAATATTATTTCAATATATAAAAACACTTGTAATCATAAACACACTATAAGTCCCACATCTATATGATTTTTTTTAAAAAAAATAACATTCCTGTTATTATACTTTTTCTTTGTAAATTTATAAATAAAGTAAATTATATCAACCTACAATTTAATTTGCTTTAATTACACGGACCACCTTTAGTTTCAAATCTGACACAAACGTCTCATATACATTAATTTTACCTACAAAGAGATAATATAAACATCTCATTTTCCACATATCTTATTTGGACAACTTAATTTAGAGGATAATAATTAAACAAACTTATAAGAAAAATAGATAATTTCTTTGTGTGAGAGGGACTGCTAGGTTAACTATATATACAACACGCGCTTTGCACGTGATTGATATCACATACGATATACGTGATTGATACTTACTCAATTTGAATAGTTAATATTTAGTTTTGCGTTATAGTTATTTCTTTAAATATTACAATCATAATTACAAAAAAGAATAATGAAATTGATAAACCCTTGATTATAATTTAAATAATCATACTACTTAAGTAATATAAGTAAGATTGTATCATATTACATATGTATTGCGCACACACACACGTTCTCTCTCTCTCTCTAGCTTTGAATTAGAGATTATTTTATAGATTTGTTTCGGTCAATGAACTTTTATTTTTAGTGTTTGTTAGATTAGTAACACATAAAAATGATAATAAAGAACAACAAAGAAAATAATTCAATAAAAAGAAAAAACACAAAATATAACCTGAGTTGAGAGGATTTATTGCTAATTAACATTATTTGCATAACAAAATAATAAAAGAAGTAATTTAGATGAAAAATAATCTTTTGGAGCATCGAGTGTCTAAGTTATTGTGTAAATTTATTCATGCCATGATTTTTGAGTTCTAAGAACCTCTAGATATATAGAAACAGTGAGAGATTGATATTCTAGATTTAAATAGGAAAGAAAAATATTTTCAGTATTAAAACTAAGAAATAAGTATTACATCATTGTTGTAGGATAATCTAGATAAAAAATATAAAATATGGGAAAAATATAGATGTTACCAAATATTTTTAATTTTAGATATTGTTGAAACTAATCAACTGACTTATTTTTAAAAGGTTTGGATAACGAAATCTAATGGTACGAACTAATATATCTTCTTAACTTTTATTTGTCTAGTAATAAAATTAATAAACAACTGTGGTTAATAATATCAATTATTGATATATAAATAATAATAAAAACAATCATTCATGTTATAAAATCTTATAATTAAAAAAATAAATTTTTTCATAATCTCGAACTGAATAAGTAATAATGAACTATAATTAAATGGTTGAAAAATTCATCATATGATTTTTTATGTTTAACTTTTTGTTTAAGGATGATGTAAAAAATTTAAAACATCAGTAGGGATAATGTTGTCCAAAAATAAAAATGTTTTACTTATTTCTACACTTTTATATATTATAGATTAATTTTTAATTCACTTTGACTCCAAAGTTATGGATTGTCAGAGCAGGTGAGAAAAATATATGATTTTTTTCCTTTAATAAAAAAGGAATAAAAGATTAATTGAATGGTCGTATTGGTCATAATAATAAAAACAAAAATCTCACCAAGGATTAAGGATCTACGAGAAGCACGTAACTATTGGCCTTTTCTTCTTTCTTTTTTTAAACGAACAATCAGTTATTAAAATGTAACATTTAATTTTTTTTTGTCAGATTTATAAATTCTATGAGAAATTTAAGATATATGAGCCTTCAACTCATGATCAATGATATTGATATATGTCGGTTTTATTTATTTTTTCAACTCATCTTACTTTAAAAAAAATTATATTTTTTTCTCGTATATCTCAATGGTTTGTGGTTTCTTCTATAAATATAGATTTACGGTGTTTTCTTTTGATAGTAATCGTTTTATGATTATTTTCGATAGATCAATTCCAGATCTACAAATTTGAGGGTCAGTTGTGTCTGATATTTTATGAGATCATTTGACAAACACATTTCAAATTATTACACTTGTGGTTTGACAAAAGATCCGTTAATCTCTTGACTCAATGACTTCCAAATATTAACAGTAATAATGAAGAAAAAGTATTAACATTTTCATCAATTAGATAAAAATATAATCCAATATCCATATTTTAATTGCCAAAACTTTCCAATTTTATAGAAAGACATGAAAACGATATCGTGAATATTCAAAGGAAACTCATTTTAATAACTTGTCTTAATCAATGAGCTATTTTTGTTTTAGTTGGTATTTGAAATTCAAATGTTCTTCCAAAAGAAGTCTTTTATATTTCTCCATGAAAGAAACTCAGAGACCTACGCTATTGACTATCAATAAATTTGAGTGATGTTAATAATTTAGTTTTTAAGAACAAAATGTGGAACATTTTTTTGTGTCAAACAATAGGAGTCTACCTACCATGATTAAATAGATAGGAGGCTCGGCAATTGAGAATTTTTGTAACTGAAAATTCTGTGTTTTATGATCGTCCGATCATATTTAAATAGTCTACATCGTGTTAAACTGTTTAATTAGAATTTTTCATTTTTAGTTTAACCTTTTGTGAATTGTCTCCATCTGATCAAATAAGTTTAAGAGTCAAAATGCCTTGTCAGTTGGGAAATCAACTACCGAAGATCTTAATTCGATTACAATGTATTTTTTTGGTCAAATTTACATTATAAATTTTAAGAGCAATTTGAAAATATGACTCGAACTCACGACCTTTAGAATATGAGTTTAGGGTCTTATATAACTGCGTCAACTCAACTTCTCATTCGATTACAATGTATTACACTGACACGGGATGAGAAATGTGCCAATTCAGTCTCAAATGAGGAATGGGAGCAGGGAGTGAAATCCACAAGTGAGCTAGTCTCAGTTGACAATTTGCAACAATTTTAGTTAGTTAAGCCTCACATAATACTAATAATACACAGAAGGTTACTGTTTTGTATTACTTAATCTGAAGAGACACAAAGACGTATGAACCAAATATCATACAAACATATTACAGTAGGGCTCAATTTACTTGCAAAAACAGCCGTTGTTTTTTTTTTAACTTTATTTTATGACTAGAAATTAGAAATTCTGAAGAACCTTCTTAACACAGTTAAAAATGCAGCAAATAAATTGATCATACAGAAATAATGATCATAAAATAGTTAAGAAAGAAACTTACAATTAATTTGGAAGGAAATATCATTTTTTTTGGGTTAAACTACTCAGAAACCTCTTAAGGTCTCGTTTAATAGTCAGGATAGTACTGGATAGTAATATTATACTAAAGCGATCGGATTAAACTGTACTGTATTGTATTGGATTAATAGTACAGTTTAATATTTAATGCTACATCGGTTAAAAAATCTATATTACTTGTACATTGTTTGGTACATGATAGAACTAGATTGTAAAATTATCTTTCATAATTTATTCCTGAATGTTATGTTACATTTTTTATCACAAACAAAAATATTTCATATTTTCAAGTAGATAATACATTAAGTTATTAAAAATTCTTTAAAATATGTAAAGAACAATACTAATATANATAAATATGTCAAAAAAACCTATCAAAAGAAAATCTCCTTTGGGCTCTTAATCCGATCGAGTCTCCAGTGATGAGAACTGTATTAATTAATACAGTAATAGGAATACTATTTAATATGACCGTATTAATTAATCCGGACAGACTGTCAAAATGTAGAATAATATTATAATATTATTCAATATTTTAATACTGTCCAATACTGATACTGACAGCCAAAGCAGACCTTAACATCATCAATCAAATAACACTCATTCCAATTATTTTTCTTCTTAAAATGGTCACGTCACACACAACAAGCGTAAAGAGTGTCTTTGATTTGGAGCGAGAGGTGCAAGTAAAATTAACGTTTTTTCAATTAACTCTTCATGAGAGTGACAGAGATGAGTCTCATGTCTTCAAAATGAGACTTTATCAAAAATTGCAAAATCAATAGCATACACTAACATAATACACACAAATAAATCTCTCTATACAACATTTTGATCAGTATCAAACCCATAATCCAATCCATCCCGAAAATCGGGAAAATTTTCAGTACTACTAAGTTACATATTTCCAATTGTCTATTTCTTAATTTGTAATATTTAAACCAACAGAATCAAAACAGAACATTAAGTTCGGAAATCGAATTCCGCTAGGAGAAATTATGAACATTGTTAACATATAAGTACAGCTAAGTTATACAAAATCACTGATCAACAGAATTTCACAATTTTGAACCACGCCCCTCTTTCTTAGGCCTCCCCTCATATAAAAAACTAAAGCCTAAGATGTCTAATATACAAGCGTATCGTCCGGAAACATCTATGTGGATGAACATAGATCAGATCAGATGGGGGTCAAAATCAAAGGCCAGAATTTGAGCCAAATGCAGATCAGATCGGAGTAACTGCCATCTGTTTGAAGGCAATTGCATATCGAAACAACATAGCGAGAAAAACACTGTATGATTGGCACTGAGATTTGGTTAGATTTCACTTACTCAGGCTTCAACTGCAGTCAGAGGAGTTTCTTCATCAGTAGAATCAGGTGAAATGATTTCTTCAGAAATGCCTCCATCTGAAGCCTCTCCATCTGGCAATTTGACCGCCTCCACATCAAGTAGCTTCTCCCTGAGCTTTACAGTTAGTTCTTCCCTTAGAGCTTCGTTCTCGATCAGAAAATTTTTAAGTGCATCTTTACCGCGAAAACCTTGCCCATTGAAATTAAAATACGAACCAGCCTTGCTAATGTATCCATGTTTCACTCCAAGATCTACAATCTCTGATACCTGACATATGCCCTTGCCAAACTCGAGCTCAAACTGAATCGTTCTAAATGGAGGAGCAAGCTTGTTCTTCACTATCTTCACTAGAACTTGACTTCCCACTGTCTGCAATAGAAAAATGTCAAAGAACGCATCAATCACTCGCGCATAGTTACTGAAATCATTCCCCAATTAGGAAATGTGGTAAATACAAGCCATCAGAATTTGCTTCAAGCAATGAAGGCCAAAGAAATAGAATGTCAAATATACCCATAACAAGAGATGGCCAAAGAAATAGAATTTGAATAAACCAATAACAAGAGACGGCCAAAGAGATAAAAACTTCAAATATTTAGATTAATGTGTTAAATACAGATGGACTTACCTCCTCACCCTTCTTGATAAGGCCTGTTCTTCTAATATTTAGGCGTACTGAAGCATAGAACTTTAAGGCGTTGCCACCACAGGTAACCTCAGAAGGCCCACCAAATCCTCCAAAATTCGAAATCTTTGCCCTTACCTGAAAATGGATTTAATCGTCAAGGATATGATCCAGGCATATATAATTACTCTCTAGACGAATTATAATATTACTTCAGTAAAGAGTCTAAAGACATCCTTCCTTGAAAGGGGCAAGACAAATGTCAAACAAATACTTGAAATTAAAAAGTGGTAGTGATCTTGTCAAGTATTATTACTTCATAGAATCATATATAATTGCTGTTGCTAAGGAAACCAAAACAAAATGGTACCTGATTTGTAAAGATCAATATAGTTTCTGATAGTGATAAAGAGTGACTCAATTTGCGGAGGGCCTGACTCATTAATCTAGCCTGCATCGCCATGTGAGCATCACCCATCTCTCCATCAAGTTCACTTTTAGGCACAAGTGCTGCTACCTGTCATTAGATGGGAAATCAATTTTCACTATCAGCTTATACATTAAAAAGCAGGAAGAACTTGATCTGAACTACAGAATGTAATCACATACATGATCACCTAACAGTTAAGGCCAACTAATAAGAAGTATATGTGTAAAGTATGTCACTGGGAAATGAAAGTACAAAGAAAAAAGTTGCCAAACTGAGAAGAGAGGTGGAGGTGGAGGTGGAGGTGGAGGAGAACCAACAAAGTGTAAAATTAAGAAAGGGAAAAAAATTTGGCAAGTAAAAGGAAAAAAAATAATATAGAACCTTCAAAGCACATTACTTACACTGTCAACAACAACAACATCTACTGAACCACTTCGGATTAGGGTATCCACAAGACTAAGGGCTTGTTCACCACAATCGGGTTGTGAAAGAAGCAGATTCTGTGTGTTTACCCCAATAGCCTCAGCCAAGGCTGGATCAAGAGCATGCTCAGCATCAACAAAAACACAATAACCTGAGTAACAGAAAAACTAAAGTAAGAAAATATTCTAAACAAAATCAACATACAAAACTAACTCTACAAGTCTTACTGATAATTGATGTATAAGGTGGTAATGTATAAAGTATGAACTGAACCTTCCTAAGAACCTTGTATGCAAAACATGAGATTTAATCATCATGATTCATGGCTGATGACTCAAAAGGCATGGAATATATACAATATACTAACCAAAGAAATCCCAAAAATAGAATTGCATCAGAGCAGTTATGTGGTTCCAATGGGATTGGGAACAGTGTTGCACGAATATAGCATAGAGCTGAATCCCAAAATATAAACCAGATATTTAAATTCCAATCATCGAAAAGAACAGAAGATAAAAGCGAAAAGAACAGAAGATAATAGGGAAAAAAATGTCTGTGGGTGCAGTGCATAATTTCTGATTCACAAGGTGAAAATATTTTTTTTTTCTAAATGACTACTACAACTACAATGGCACCTACTAGTAACTGTAATAATCAGGATTGTGTATCATATTATAGGTAGTACAGATTAAATGAACCAAAGAAGGGAGAGCCAACCTCCTTGCTTTTGTGCCTCCGCAATCACATGCAGTGCAAGAGTAGTCTTCCCAGAAGCCTCTGGACCATATATCTCCACGACTCGTCCCTAAAGAGATCTAGTAAAGTCATATCATAAACAGAAAAGTACGTATCATGAAATTAGATACAAGGTCAAAACTCTGCCACATTCCATTACACCCAACTTAAACATAAAGTAAGCTAGAAATACATCTTGACACACTAAAGTATGTTGTTTCAAAGTTTAAGCACTCATCCCCAACCCTTTTTATAATCTAGTTGGAGATTTGCTATTGGAAATATCAGTATATTTCTTCTTTAAGAAATAGAGACATAATCCAACATTAGATTAAAGATAAAACCGGTCCGAGCAAAACCAAAAGTAGAAGTAGAAGAAAAGGCAGAAGACAAACAATGTCTAATTTTCCCTCAAATAAGAAGTCAAAACAGGTGAACAAACACTTGTAAATGCAATCAATAATTTGAAGCATACCTTAGGAAGTCCACCAGTTCCCAGTGCTATATCCAGAGCAAAAGAGCCTGTGGACACAACAGGGACGTGCCTAGACGTGATAGACCGACCAAGCCACATGATAGAACCCTTTCCAAATGTTGCGGTTATCTGATCCAAGGCTTGTTGTAAAGCCATCTCTTTCTTTGACATATTTTCTTCACAAGAGTCGCTTCCATTTGACTTGGATTTCTTTCTGCCTTCAGATAGAGAGGATATTGATAATAACATTGTTATACACGAAACATACTTCGAAATCAAAACTATTTCGCAAAATCTCAAGAGGAATCATAAAACCAAATAGTTACACTTAAAAAGTAAAGTGAAGAAACCATGAAGTGAAGCAGCCTGATTGTAGTATAATATAAACATGAAGTTACTCTCAATACCTTTAGAGGAAAAGCTGCAAATTTGAAACGTCCCCAGTATCCGTCCGCGAACTCCCTGCACGGTGATCGAACTGTGAGTAAAATATTTGAATGCCCCAAGAGCAAGCACGGAAGATTTTCTCCACAAAAATAGTAGAAATGCATTGAGATGAAAGATGAACCTCCGGCTGGAAAAGAGAGCGTTTCAGAATAGAAGCATTCCGAAGGAGCCTCGCCATAGACAATCTTCCGAAGGTCTATTCAGTATTCCCCTCTAACAAAGTTAAGAGGGAAGCTAAAACCGATCACCAAAAAAAAAATATTTGTCAAATATATACTAAATCCCCATGCATGTGAACGTATTCAGAGAGAGAAACACGAGAAGAAAGAGAGCTCAGGGTAGACGGAGAGATTTAATTAGGGTTTTGGCTTGTGTGTTCCCTCCTTTTTGAAGTATTCACCCCGGAGAACAGTGAGAAGTGAGCGTGGGACTGAGAGAAGCAGACAACTATATGGGCCGAAGGAATGACTTAACACTATAAGCCTCTGAA
Source organism: Datisca glomerata (assembly GCA_003255025.1). Classification (NCBI taxonomy): domain Eukaryota; kingdom Viridiplantae; phylum Streptophyta; class Magnoliopsida; order Cucurbitales; family Datiscaceae; genus Datisca; species Datisca glomerata. Next base: position 81,972 of record QANY01008070.1, read on the forward strand.
ATTGGACCGTTGGTGTCTGTCTATCGCTCATTTGTATGGGCCGCCTATTGAGGTGTAATCGATTCGGTGTGATTTAGAGTTTTAAAACGAACCGAACCGTAAAATTATTTTTTTCTATTTCACAGACGAAAAGCAGATCGGTTGGGTCGATTTTGCGGTTTGCTCAGACAATGCAAAAAAAAATCTCAATTTTTTAGTATTCAATCAAACAAACCAAGGGTTTTTTGTTAAAGTAGATCCCTACATCAACAATTTTGTAGAATTTGACCCATATATTAATTTTTGCTTACATTGACCTCCGGTCAACTTTCAATTCAAAATCAGCTTGTGAAGTTACCAAAACACTCCTCATAAATTCTAAATAAGGGTTTGAAAAAAAAGTGATGACTACACAATTTCATTACACGAAACTTCATCCCTTTGTGTACCTCACTTGCATTTCCCTAATTTCTTTCTTACTGTTACTATCTCTCTCTCTCTCTCTCTCTCTCAGTTGCAGCATCTCTCTCTACAAATCTTTGAGTTTTCGTGTCTCACAACAAAGAATCACAACAAGGTAATTTCTCTCTTAGGTATTTTTTCAAGGTTTCTAAGGTGTTTTTCTCGGTTTCTGAGGGGTTTGGTCTAGATTTTTGCGTTTTTATTTTTTGTGGATGTCCAAATCACAACAAGATTATTTTTTGGGTTTCTAATATTTTTTTTCTGGATTTCTAAGCGTTTTTTCTTCTAGGTTTCTAAGCGTTTTTTTTTCTAGGTTTCAGAGGTTCTGATCTTGTTGGGTGTCTGTTTTCTGGGTACACGCTCATCGTGTAACCATCCTTATAGTGTACACGAGGATCGTGTAAATCTCGTATACACTATAAGATGGTTACACGATGAACGTATCCCCCTCGTGTACTACACGAGGACCACACGAGGGTCAGGTAAGCTTCATGTAGGCTACATGAAGACTACACTAGGATCGTGTACCCCTCGTGTAGGATTACACAAGGGTCGTGTAAAGCTCATGTAGTCTACACGAGGACTACACATGGCTCATACGACCCTCGTGTAATCCTCATGTACTATACCAGGGTTGTGTACCGCTCGTGTAGTCTACACGATGACTACACGAGCATCGCGTACATTTTCTGATCTTATGTTTGCCTTGAATTTTCTATAGGTTATGACTTCATCAAATATGTAACTAAGATACGTCTATGGCGTTACCAATATTCCAAAAGCAAGGGTCAATGGAAAGTGTTATACCAACTACATTGAGGTTATCAAAACCAAACTGGCAGCTCCTCAACTCTCCCTATTTAGGAAGACATGCTTTGGCCATCTCCTTGATTTCTTAGCCATGAAGTTTTCAGCAATTGTCTGCCACCAGGTGTTGGCCAGGGGGGCCGAATATGTCAACGACACTCTATCTGAGGAGGAAACATGATTTCTTGTCAATGAGGAACCACTGTACTTCTCCAAGAAGGAATTCTCATTGATGACCAGACTGAAGTTTTGTGAAGCCCGGAATGAGAAGAGGACCCGTGGCCCTAACAGACTCTATGATCTGTACTTTTCCAAAGCCCAAGGAATAACCATGACTGATTTGGAGGAGAAGTTTAAAAACAGCGAATATAAGCCAGATTATGATGCTGTCAAGGTGAATCTGATTTATTTGCTAGAGCATTTTCTGTTGGGGAATGAGAACCCTAATTGAGAAGAGATGGATGGTTTTGGTTGACGACCTTGAAATATTCAACCAATATCCTTGGGAAGAAATCTTTTTCTCCAAAACAATGAAATCATTAGATGTCAAGTATACAAAGACTATTTTTGGTGATTATAAAGATTAAGAAAAAAACAAAAAAAATACAGAAATGTCTCACTATTGTTTGTGGATATTCACTCAAAAGGATGTCCATTTTCCTTCCAGGTATAATTTATTTAATTATATGTAGTGATGTATTGAATTATTTATGTGTTGAATACTGAATTACTCTCTTTTATTTAAATAGGCATGGATATTTGAAACTATCCCCTTGGTGGGTAATTTGTATGTTAACCAGGTTTTGACCAAGGTGCCAAGGATTCTCAAGTGGTGTCCGATCACGATAGTACCGTTTGAGAATCTTCAAAAAGAAATTTTTTTGAAGGAGAATGTATGCTGGTGAATTATGTTGACAAGTTAATTTACATTACTTTCACATGTACTAATTTATGTTTCTTATATTTTTAGTTGACAGTTATTTTCTTGGTCCCTACTGAGAAGGAAGAAGAAAAAAATTATTGGAGATCAGTAGTTGAAAAGAATGTATGTTCAAAATCATTTTCTACCGCTCTTCTTCTTGAATACAGACCTCGTGTAGTCATCATGTAGACTACGCAATCGTTACACTGACTTTATGTAGTCTACACAATGGTTACACTGATCTTGTATAGTCATCGTGTAGATTAGTGTAACCATCGTGTAGATTACACGAGGTCCGTGTAACCATCGTGTAGTCTACACGAGGGATACTCGAGGTCAGTGTAATAGATCGTGTAGCCTACACAATGACTACACGAGGTTCGTGTAACCAATCGAGTAGTCTACACGATGACTACACGAGGTTCGTGTAACCGATCGTGTAATCTACATGATAACTACACGAAGTCCATGTAACCGATCATGTAGTCTACAAGGTGACTACACGAGGTGTGTGTACCCATCATGTAGTCATACGTTTTCTTATTTGTCTACTTAATATTACTTGTTTGTTTTAGTCAACGCCTCATTAGTCACCATTTCCAGTAGAAGAGGAAGCTAATGAGGAGGATTAGGCCATTAAAAAGGAAGAGGAGGAGGAGGAGGAAAAGAAGAAGAAGAAGAAGAATAAGAGGAAGAGGAAGAGGTCCGAGGAGGCCATTGGAAAAATAGAGGAGGAGAAGATTGTGTTCAAGAAGTTCAATGGACATGAAGATTGGGTGAGGAAATGTCTAATTGGAGTAGACCCAAAGATCACTTCAATGGACCAGAAGATTATTTTCATGCAATCAGACATTTCTTTTACAATTTCTCAAATTAAAATTTTGATGGATCATTTGGTAAAATCGATGCCAGATGATTACTCATTATGTCCTCGATCTGTCAAGATGATGGCTAGCGACGAATAGGAGATGCAGACTGAGAAGGAAGAGAAAAATAATGAAGAAGGAGAGAATGATGAAAAAGAAGAAGATATGATAGAGAAGGGAGAAGAATAAGAGATGGTAGGGAAGGAAGAAGAAGAAGAGATGGTAGAGAAGTAAGAAGAAGAAGAGAAGGAATAGAAAGAAGAGAAAGGAATAGAAAGAAGAAGAAGGAGAAAAAGAAGAAGTAAAAGGTGGAAGGAAAAGATGAAAAAGAAGAAGAAAATGAAGAAAGAGAAGGTGAGAAAGAAGAACAAGAAAAAGAAGGAAGAGAAGAAGAAGAAAATAAAGAAGGTAATAAGGAGGAGGAAGGTGAAAATAAGGAAGATAAAAAAGAGAAAGAATAAATAGAAGAGACAAAAGAAATAGGAGAGAAAAAGGAAAAAGAAGACAAACATAAAAAAAAATAAGAAGAAAATGTTGCATAGAAAAAGAGAGAGAAAGAAAAAAGAAGAAGAAATTGAAAAAAAGCAAAAGAAGAAGAAGAAATGGTTGCATCGATAATATCTGCATTGATGGATTCGATTTAGTCAACAGAGCAGTCCAACGATGGAGAAAAAGAAGAGTTTGTCTTCCTTGGTGAACTAGATAAGAGGAAGATAAAAAGATTTCGGGTCCTAGAGTCACTTAAATGGGGAACCGAACAAGTTGAAAAGAAGAAGCAACGAAGGAAAAAGCTAATGAGAATATCGTTGCCAAAATGGACTTCAAACATTTTCAACCATATGTTGATATATCTTTAGAGGATGAAGCACGTTTTAAAGCCTAGTTCACCTTCCCAAGGGCAAAGTAAGTTTTTTCATTTTACTTCCCATTCTCATACTTGATGGTTACACTGACATCGTGCAACCACTATGTAGTAAACTAATCATGTACCTAATTTTGATCTATAATTATGTTGTACAGGAACGAGAAATTAGACATCAGATTTTGCACCGTGCACGTTACTGGTTCAAAAAACTAGTCTATTTACCATATGAATGGCTTGAGTCAAATGTAAGAAGTTATTTATAATCTTTTTTAATGTGGTATTTAAAATAAATATAAATATCATAACTAATCTTTATTACATTACAGCATATCGATGCATACCTGAAGCTCATGAGGAGGGATTTACAAGACTACAACCCTCATATCAGAATCAGTGTTGGTGATTTGATTCTACAAGTAAGTAAGATTTATTTTTGAACTTACTGAAGTGCACACCGTAGTCTACACGAGGCAACGTGGAAGGCCTTGTGTAGACTGCATGTAGTCTTCATCATTTTTTATTAACATTGAGAATTTAAATTTTTTCTGGGACATTACAGGCAAACCTGTCTGGCCTAATGAAAGAGTTTGAGAAAGATCCCGTGTGCTGGGAAAATTGACATTGATGATTCACTCTGGTACCTGGTCCTAGGCTTGTAGACGAATTTCGGGAGGAGCTGGGAACAGTCTGATAAGGTTATATTTCCAATGAATGTGAACCAAAGTCACTGGATTGCGATTGAGCTTAATTTGAATGGCCAGTGTATTCATATTTATAACACCATGAACACGCCATATCAACGTCCCTTGTACATGAAATAATGAAACATTTTTTACGAAGATTGTCCCTCAACCGCTTCAAATGATGAGCATTTATGAGAATAGAAAGGAGGCTAAACCCAAAGATGAGTGAAAAATATGAGATCATGAGCTGTCCATAACAAGAAAATAGGTAAGAGAAATATATATTTTTTAAAGTCCACTTAAAATTTTAAACATATTATTTAAATTGTGTTTTTGTATTTCATGTGTTTTGTAGGTTCGATTGTAGGATATTCACCATTAAGTTTGTCAAAGCCCTCACATATGAGAAGAACCTCCAAGAAATAACTAAAAAATGTCAGAATATCAAAGACGAATTGCAATTCAAATATATGCATGCACCATAGTTGTACCGAAAATAGTTTGGATACATTTTATGGGTTTTGTGGATTTTTTACGCTAAAACTCATGATTTTAAGAATTCAGAACCGTATTTTTCTTAACAAACTTTTTATTTTTATGTACCATCAATTTGTGAATTATGGATTTCTATAACTTGTATTTTTAATGCTCAATTTTCTTATATGTTGTTGAGTGCTTTTGGTTACTAGATGTTTAGTGTAGGCTTCATGTAGGCTGCACGATGACTTCATGGGCATCATGTAGGCTTCGTGTAGCCTACACGATTACTTCACGGGCATCGTGTAGGCTTCATGTAGGTTATGACATTATTAAATAACAAATACAAGTATATTTCTAGATTAATATTTAACATAAGTCTACAAATGTCATTATTATATTTCAGTGGCTTGGTCACCCGTTGAGATAAAGGAATTGGATTTCTGCACGTTTGTCGGTTTCCTTCCTACTACTTCCCCACCTCTAGATGTAATTCTCTATGTCCTAGGTCTGTCACTTTAACGCCTCATTATAGGTGGTAATACCACCTTTTCATGAACCTCATGGCTGATGACCCAATCTACTTTATCTCCGAGAGGATGCATTGTTTTCGCATACAAATCAATTAGAGCCGCATTTTTATAGAACCTCAAACACATACTGTATGCGAAAATTGCTGGTCATAGCGGCGCTTGCGCGATGGAAGCGTGAAGGCGCGCGACCTTTTAAAAAATTAAACTTTTAATAAAAATTAAATCTTTTAATAAAACAAAATTTGTGCAATGCCACGATAACCAAATAAAAACTTTTATTGAAAACTCTTTTTCAATCAATCAAGATCTATTATATATTGATAAGTTAAATCTACAACATATAATGTTAGGAATCATATACCTCTTATTGTCTATATCAAGTATCCTTGCAAAAACAGATCGATCATTCGTTCCCATGAAATCATTCCAACGATCAGTAGACTCCGAGTTCCATAACAAGATCTTCCAAGTCAATTCTCAACGCACTAGGACATGTGTAGGCACGTAGAATATTACAAGATACTTTTTCTGTCTCTAGATGTTCTCAACAAATGGGATCTAGAGATTTACTGAGAAGGACTTTAGTGAGATGATTTTCTAAAAGAACGTGATAATTATTCTTTTTAGAGATTTGATTAACGTTTAATCATATAAGAAAATCTCTCTGACATCAATCGTGTTCTCAATTCAATGAACTAATGATCTAATCAACTGATTCTCTCTAAATCTTCCAACAACCAAGGCCATCAGAATAATATCTGTAAATATTCTGGATAATGGCATATCAGATTTTTAAAGATAAACTGAAATAATATTTAATTATAAAATTACCAATGACAGTGGGACTCGCTGCAATTTTGCACAACTGCAGCGTCGCATGGCACTGCAGTGTGCCGTGAGCCAGCACAGTGCCTCGCAGCATTGTGTCTCATGGTCTGTGCACGTTAATAAAGATATTAATTCACATCAGTCCTGTCATATATAATCTTATTATATAAAATACATTCACTAAGATATCTATCCACATCAATGATCTGAATCTAGATCACACGCATTCATAATGCTTAGTGAATCGTACTAGCAACCATTCATTAAAGATTTCATACTTTAACATGTTGCTAGAGATTTTATTCATTATCTATGATCTTAGTCCTCTCGTACTAATACAAGATCATAGTCTCATTAGTGAATATGAATTTTCAGATATTTATATAAATTATTCAACAATAATTTAAAAGAACAATTATAAGAAAAATGTAATCCTATTTAAATTTCATATCAAAATGTCAATACACATGCATTGAGGGCATAACCCCCAATAGTCTCACACTTACTCTAAAGTAAATGTGGCATCTTTCTTAATCTCATGATACACACGTGGCCCTCAAATGACTTTGCAGGAAGTGTCTTTGTAAAAGGATCAGCCATGTTTTGTTCTGATACTATTTTCATAACAGTGACATCCCATCGATGCATGATCTCTCTTACAATATGATATTTCCTCTCTATGTGCTTGCCTCTCTTGTGACTCCTCGATTCCTTGGAATTTTTTACTGCCCCAGTGTCATCACAATATAGGATCAGTGGCTTGTCCATATCTGGAACTACTTCCATATCAGAATAGAGCCTTCTGAGCCACACCGCCTCTTTTGTAGCTTCACAAGCCGCTATATATTTGGCTTCCATAGTGGAACTTGCAATGCTGTATTGTTTAATACATCTCCACACTACAGCTCCTCCACATAGGGTGAATACTAATCCTGATGTTGACTTTCGACTGTCTCTGTCTGATTGAAAATTAGAATCAGTATATCGAGTGGGGTTCAAGTCTCCACCTGAATAAACAAGCATATAGTTTCTCATTCTCCTAAGATACTTGAGAATGTGCTTTACTATAATCCAATGTTCCAAACATGGATTCGATTGATAACGACTGAAAATTCTCACTATATAACAGTTATCCGATCTCGTACATAACATAGCATACATGAGACTTCCAACTGTTGAAGTATAAGGAACCTTTCTCATATCCTCTTCCTCCTGAGGTGTCTTAGGATGTTGTTTCTTGGAGAGAACAATTTCATGTCTAGTCAGTTGTTGACCTTTCTTGGAATTCTCCATAGAGAATCTCTTAGGATTTAGATGTCTAGAACATAGCACACTTCTCCCAAATCTTTCATTTGAAATTTCTTATCTAACCACTTTTTACCTTTGATAAAGTTTCTATATCATTTCCAATGAGTAGAATATCATCAACATAAAGAACTAAGAAAATCACTATCTTATCTTTGGTGTATTTATAAACACAGGCTTTGTCAACATCCTACTCGAAGCCATAAGACTTTATAATCTCATCAAAGGTAAGGTTGCAAGATCTAGATGGTTGCTTTAATCCATAAATGGATTTAAGCAACTTGCATACTTTCTGATCTTGCCCCTTTTGTACGAACCCTTCTGGTTGCATCATATAGATGCTTTCTTTAAGAGAGCCATTCAGAAAAGCTGTCTTGATATCCATTTTCCATATCACATAGTCAAAACTAGTGGCTATGAACAAAAGGATGCGAATGAATTTTAGCATGGCCACAGGGGAGAATGTCTCTTCATAATTGACTCTCTCCCTTTGTGTATAGCCCTTGGCTACTAACTATGTACTGAAAGTCTCTACTTTCTCATCTGCACCTCTTTTCTTTTTGAAGATCCATTTACATCCAATGGGCCTAACATCTTCAGGGGGATCTACAAGTTCTCAGACGGAGTTGGAATATATAGATTCAATTTTCTGGTACATGGCATCTTGCCATTTCTCCTTTTTAGGACCATCCATTACTTCTTCATAAGATAATGGATCGTCTTTATTAGTGTATGACACTAGGACATGTGCCTCTAGTTTGTAGCGAACTGATTATCTTATAACACTCCCACTACAAAATTGTACTGGGGTTTCCTTTGCGGGAACTGTGATTTCTCTGGTTTCTCGAGTATTAGTAGAAATTGAAGATGGTCTGATCTCATCAGTCATTAATTTCTCAAGAACTACTTTGCTACGAGGTTTGTTGTTTTGCATATAATCATGCTCAAGAAACGTTGCATTTGTCGACACAAACACCTTTTGATCATTGTGACTATAAAAGTACTCACCTCCAGTCTCTAGAGAACAACCAACTAATATGCATACCTCAGACTTTGAGTCTAACTTTTCGGTCTTGGGTCTAAGAACGTGAGCTGGACACCCTCATATATGGAAATGATACAAACTAGGTTTGTATCCATTCAACAACTCTAAAGGCATCTTGCTTACAGACTTAGAGGGCACTGCATTCAAAATGTAAGTTGCTGCGTGTAGTATATATCCTTAAAATATAAGTGACAATGATGAGTAGCTTAACATCGACCTAACCATATCCAATAAGGTTCGGCTTCTCCTCTCTGCAACACCATTTTACTATGGTGTTTCAGGTGCTGCGAGTTGGGATAGGATTCCACACTCCAGGAAAATAATCCTTGAATTCTAAATCCAAGTATTCACTACCTCGATCGGTTCAAAGTGTTTTCAATGATTTACCTAATTGTTTTTCAGCTTCAGCCTTGAAGCCTTTAAACTTTCCAAAAGTTTCAGACTTTCGATGAATTAGGTAACTATAACCATATCTTGAGTAGTCGTAAATGAAAGTGACAAAATACTCATACTCACCTCTAGCTTGTACATTGATTGGTCCACAGACATCACTATGTACTAACTCAAGTGGTTCCTTGGCTCTTTGGCCATTTCCTGTGAAAGGTCTCTTGGTCATTTTACCATCTAGACATGATTCACAAATAGGAAGTATTTCAACTTTTAACTCTCTCAAAGCACCATGTTTTGTTAACCTGTTTAAACTATCAAGATTAATATATCTCAGCCTAAGATGTCATAAATATGTGTTATCATAATGAGAAACTCTTTGTCGTTTGTTATTTTTAGATTTTGCTACTTTAAATAATTCAAAATTATTTAACGCGTGTTCAGTCAGTTTAAGCATATACAATCCGTTTATAATTTTAGCATGACAGATATCGAATCCATTCTTCGAAATAATACTCTTTATTAATGAAAAAAACTCGAATAACTGTTCTTACAAAAATGAAAGAGAAATCAAATTCCTTGAAAAACCAGGAATATAATAAATATTGTTCAAAACTAAGTAATTATATCCTAAAGTAAATAGACTGTCCATAATGCTTTAACTGCGAGTGCACCACTGCCAACTCTAAAAAATGACATTTTTATCAGCCAGCTCCTTTATGAATCAAGCATCTGTAAAGAAGAACATACATGGTAAGTGGCTCCTTAATCAAATATCCTGGATAACAAATCATATTTTACTAAACAAGCTTCAAGTACAAGTGAATCATATTTACCTTTCTTTTTTAGCTCAGAGAGATACTTGTTACAGTTTCTCTTCCAATGATCTTCAGCCCCACAATGGAAACACTTTCCTTTAGGCTTGTTGATTTTCTTGTTCTTCTTGGCTTTCAGCAATGTCTTGGCTTTCTTTACTCTTTTGTTCTTACTATTGTCCTTAGCATTATTGTTCTTCCTTTTCTTGTTCTTAACAATATTGGAAGAAGGCTTTTGCTCGACAACATTTGTCTCACCCTCTTTGGTCATTCTAAGGTTGAGTGACTCAAAAATCTGAAGTTCATTTAACAATTAGGTCATGTTGAATTGCAACTTGTTCATAACATAGTTGATCGTGAACGCAGAAAAAGCTGGTGTGAGCGACTCTAGTAGGATGCTAACTTGAGTCCGCTCATTAATGGTCACCCCATGTACTTTTGCCTCGTGCATTATGTTGATCATGATCAAAACATGTTCTCGAATAGAAGTACCCTTCCTTATCTTAGGTTTCATGTAGCTCCTAGTTTCCTCATGACGACTTTGATCGAACTGCTGCCCAAACATTACCTGTAAAGACTCCATAATCTCATAAGCAGTCTCTATGCTTTCATGTTTGGTTCTGAGAACATCATTCATGCTCACAAGCATGTAGTACTTCACCTTGTTGTTTGATATTATCCAAGCATCATATTTGTCCCTAACATTCTTAGGGACGTTAGCTGCGAGCTCCTCAAGACATTCTTTAGTAAGAGCGAACTTATGGTTCTCACAAATCAGTATTAAGTTCATATTTGATTTCCAACGTATGAAATTATCACCATTTAATTTCTCAAGAGCGAGTAAAGTAGTAACAAGGTTGTCCATGGTAGACATAGTATTGATAACTGAAATTTAAAATATACATGATTCAATATAATTGATAATATCTAGAAGTCGAAAAGTAAATGTGATGCATGAATGCAATCATAATAAACACATACATTTAGCATTTACTAATCATGATAAAACAATCCAACAATTAATGTGCCGCCTTAGGGTCGGTCATATTAACCTCAGGCTGCCTACGAGACATTCTTATCATTATTAATTAAAACTTAAAATATCTTATATTTTATCTTTTAACAATAATGTATTGCTTGTTTGGTCAGTCATGACTATCCACATGAAAGCTTAATTGTGATTTTGTGATTGTAACCCATCATTTTAGATTCCATGACTTCATTTAGAATATGCCGCCTTAGAGTCGGTCAAAACTAAACTACATCACTTCATCCTATCTTTTTAAGAAGTCCAACCTTGGTATTGGTATAACTCGAAACCTTCTTTAGGAGAATGAAAATAAAACCATCTCGAGACCATCACTGCACCTCGTGATGTTGTACTAACGATGAAGACTATAGGTTACATTGACATGTCAGCTTCTCCCACTCACTATTTTAAGATAATATTTTTCTATTTTAACTAATCAATTAATTCCAATTAATTACTAGTTAAAATAATAACCCTATGAATATTTAATAATTGGTTAATCCAATCTCATTAGTCTAAGTTCATTTAACTTTCTGAAGCACCTTAGTCACAATTAGGTGAACTTAGATTAACTAATTAATTATATTCATCAAATTTTAATAAAACTCTGTTACTAAAGTTGGTTAACTTAAATGTTACTATAGCCTTTAGTATGGTATGATTACCAAGTTTTAAATAGTTAAAACCTAACAATTTACATGCACTTAATTTTATAAAGCAATACATATAAACATATTAGGACAATCCTAATAAGTCATGTTTTTACGAGATGAGATGCAAGATTAAATAAAATTGTGTGAGATTTTCATGTATGACATGTGATCGACTAATGCATGGACATGTTATCAAACATAACAATTAAATAATTATTTAACAATTAAACAAAATAATAATAGATCGAGTGACTATTGGTTATTTCTAAATTACAACTCTTGAAATTAAAAAGTAAAATTACAAAGCGGACTGAAATAATACATATTTCCCAATATATTGTCTTCTCCCCCTGATGTCCATTTTCATAATCTTCAAGCTTTAAACAAAACTATTTTTAATTAGAAAAACTATTTTTTCTTAATTCAAACAATTTCTATAATTATCTCTTTTTTATATAGTTGACTTTAACTTAGTAAATTAAATACTTTATTTGATTCGGTCAAACTTGTGTCAAACCCAATCAACCTATTAATTTTTAATTTTCATAAAATAAAAAATTAAGAATTAATTTTGAAATTTAAATGGATAATTAAAAGAGGTTGGGTTTTAATGAAACACTTAGGTTATAGAATTAGTTGCATGGTTTGTTGAAAACTTTCCTAAAACGTGACAACAATGGTCACCAACGATAGGATTCTCCGATCGTCGCCCATCACCATCGCTGCCAGTCTCACCGCCGGTAGCCGCCTGCCAAGCCGATAGCCTCTGTTCACCTTTGCCAAAACAGTAAATTTCCCGACGTATACAGTGTTTCCATGGTTGAATAGTGTTTTCGTAGATGAATAGTGTTTTCACGTGAACAGCAAATTTCTACCATTCCTCTCGTGCGTTCTACATCTTCTCGCATTCAGAATAATTATAATAATATTCAAAATAAAATTATAAAAAATTCTACACATCAATTCGGCTTACACAAGATCTAGAAAAAATTGAAATAAAGCGTAATACAATAATCACCATACAATTAACAATCCATAATTTTTGATACATTCAAAAAACATAACCATCTATCATCATACATACCTCATATTATATGAATAATTCAATTAAACCCACACAACATTTAACAATAAATATATAAAGTTCACTCTGATACCACTTGCTGGTCATCGCGTCGCGTGCGCGAAGGAAGCGTGGAATCTTTTAAAAAAAAGTAAACTTTTAATAAAAATCGAATCTTTTAATAAAATAAAACTTGTGGAACGTCACGATAACCAAATAAATTTTTTTATTGAAAACTCTTTTTCAATCAGTCAAGATCCATTATATATTTATAAGTTAAATCTACAACATACAATGTTAGAAATCTTATACCTCCTGTAATCTATATCAAGTGCCCTTGCAAAAGCCGATCGATCCTCCATACCCGTGAAATCATTTCAACAATTAGTAGTCTCCGAGATCCACACCAAGATCTTTCAAGTCAATCCTCAACGCACTAGGACGTGTGTGGACGCGTAGAATATTACAAGAAACTTTTTCTATCTCTAGATGTTCTCAACGTATGAGATCTAGAGATTCACTAAGAAGGACTTTACTGCGACAATTCTCTAAAAGATGAGATGATTATTCTTTTTAGAGATTTGATTAATGATTAATCATAGAAGAAAATCTCTTTGACACCAATCATGTTCTCAATTCAACTCTTGATTGACAAACTGATAATCCGATCAATTGATTCTCTCAAAATCTTCCAAAAACCAAGGCCATTAGAATAATATCTGTATATATCCTAGATAATGGTGTATCGAATTTTTATAGATAAAATGAAATAATATTTAATTATAAAATTATCAATTGCAGTGGCACCCACTGCAATTGTGCACAACTGCTGCGCTACATGAAACTGTAGTGTTCCGTGAGCCAACACAGTGCCTCAAGGCGTTGTGCCTCACTGCGTTGTGTCTCACGGCGTTGTGTCTCACGTACTACAGTGTTGCACACTCACTATTGTAGTGCCACGTGACACCACAGTAGTCCATGTCCATTTCTGATATACTATCAGTGATTGACACGTGACAATTACTGTAAATTAAATATTTATTTTAATCATATAATTATCTAGATATTAATTAATTCAAAATAAACATATCATATTATCCCTATCAAGTGACTCTGTTATTTCACAAATAACAGATTTAGTTGATTTAAATTATTATCTAATAATAATAATCTTATTATCTAATTTCACAAATAAGATATTTTGTCTCACTTATCGTGAATTAAAAAACCTGATAATTATTCATATGTATAGTTTTCAAAAATTATATTTAAATATATAAATAATTCAATTAATTAATCACACATATTTATGTACTTACCCCAAAATAAAAGTTCATTTTGCAAGTGAGTCTTTTTCTCATGTTCTGAAATATTCACACCCTAGACAACGTGGTATAGAGGCGGCTTGAGGTCCATTGACCTATAATCATAAGCTCCAATAAACGAGATTATTAATTAAACTCTTTAATTAAATAATTTTATTTATTAATTCCATTATTACTCCACTATAAATATGGAATTGCATTTTTAGAGATTATAGAATGTATTTATAGAGTATTCTCATGTAGTTCACTGACATAATTATTTCATGTAGTTGTGTCCTCTAATTATTTGTTCGTAAATTAGAACTGGCTATTATTACCATTTTACCCTTCTAGTTATCTCTTGATCCTTAAATACCATTAATCCACTAGTGAATGACGAATTTATAATTTTATTATGAATTTGAGCTTAATAACCATTCAGTTCAAGAATTAATATTTAAGTGAACCAATATAAGATTAGTTAGGAAAACTTAGATTCCAAATCTTGTAAGATCATGTCCCCAGTCATCCATATCACTGAATCTCCAAAATAAAAGTCACTAGCCTGATTAACAAACAGACCTTAACGAGTGAATCAAAAGATCTAGTAAATATGCATAGGAGTTCATGACTACTCACGATTCAGACTTATCTATATATTATAGTCAAATTGATGTGTATTAAATCTTTATGATAAACAACATGTTAATAAATATATTAATTCACATCGGTCATGTCATATATAATCTTATTATATAAAGTACATTCACTAAGATGTCTATCCACATCAATGATCCATATCTAGATCACACGCATTCATAATGTGTAGTGAACCATAGTAGTAACCATTCATTAAAGATGACATACTTTAATATGTTGCTGACAATTTTATTCATCATCTATGATCTTAATCCTCTCGTACTAATACAAGATCATAATCTCGTTAATGAATATGGAATTTTCAGATATTTATATAAATTATTCAACAATAATTTAAAAGAACAATTATAAGAAAAATGTAATCCTATTTAAATTTCATATCAAAATGTCAATACACATGCTTTGAGGGCATAACCCCAAATAGAATATCGCGCCATTGACATGCAGCCAACGCATGCTTGCATGGAATTTGATCAAGATCAAATTCTCAGCACGTACAAGTCTTAAAATGCAAGTTTACCGCTGCTTCCCTACGCTTACCCGTGACACGAAACTCGTGGATGTCAGAAGGAAACAATGATAGTGATCATTATGTAATATGCTTCTTTTATCATCTGTGAGGTGACTTGACAGGCAATCGTCCGTCGTTCATAGAACCACCATTGTAACATTTCACGCATATTTTTTGTAAGGCATGTAATGGGAAGCTTTATAGTATCCTTCAAAATCCCAATCAAACATTCCACGATGTTTGTAGTCATTATATTGTATCACCTTCCATCAAAACGGGAACGTGCCCACCTCTCAAGTTCCCCCACCGACTAATATTGTGAGATATCTAGAAATGCATATGTAAAATGAGTTAGCAGTTGATCAAATTCTGATTGACGGTATTCATTTACTGTTTTTAAAAAATAATGCGACCACATCTTCCTTTTTATAGATTAATTTGATATTTTGGCCTATGTGGAAGATGCAAGCTCCATGAAGCGCATTGGGAAAGACAACCTGTACAACATTTAGTATACTTGTATGCATGTCAGATATAAACACCAAATTTTACGGATCACCAATTACATCGTGAAGTTTACAGAAGAACAATTCTCATGAATCATTATTTTTTAAATCTTCAATACCAAATGCAATGTGATATACTTGGTTGCTCTCATCCTTTGTTGTTGCAACAAATAATACCCGTTTGTATTTGGCTTTTAAGGCGGTTGCGTCAACAGCAATGACATGTCGTATACAACTAAAAAATCTATGAACAGAGGGTCCAAGAGCCATGAAAAATATTTAAAATGATCTGCTCATCGGTCTCTATGTGTGTTCTTGTTCTTGAAAAATATTTAATATTACAATTTTAAAATCGACAGAGTACATAGTGTACATGATGTGTATACGAGGTTCGTGTAGCCATCGTGTAGTACTCTTGTAGACATTATGATGGTAAAATAGTGTACATGATGTGTACATGAGATTTGTGTACCATCATGTCGACTACACGAGGTCAGTGTACCTATTGTATAGTATACACGATGGATACACGAGGCTAGTATAGTACTCGTGTAGACATTATGATGACAAAATAGTGTGTAAGATGACTACACGAGATCCGTGTATCCATCGTGTAGACTACACGAGATCAGTGTATCCATCATGTAGACTACTTAATGACTACACTTGGTCAGTGTACCCATCGTGTAGTATATATGATGGCTACATGAGGCTCATGTAGTACTCATGTAGACATTATGATGACAAAATAAAAAATGAGTACCTGTATTTTTTAATTCTAACATGTGACAATATGCTGGGAGCATCCTATAGTTGTATTCAGGCGACCCTCGAACTAATTCCAAAACATATTCTCAAGCCTTCCATGCTTTATGGTAACTTATGTTGACACCGAAATCAAGCCGAACATCTTCAATTATGTCTTTTGGCCTATATATACGTCTGATACACCTGTATTTGAACCTTATAGGATGATCAATCAATGAAAATGTAGCCTGATGTTGTTCATGTCTCAAAATTTCAAATGTCCATGTATGTGTATTGATGAATTTTGTACCTTTGAAGTATGGACAATTTTTCAATTTAATGACCCGTAACCTCCATTAGCATATTTTCTCAACACATACAAGTACCAATATTGACTAGTTTGACTTGAAGATCCGAAACTTAAAATGTCTCCGAATGACCATTATACGAGCAACCTTAAGCGGCTCGGTTTTATCATTGTACAAATAATCCATATATATTGTGTCTGTTACAAGCTTATTCAAATCAACATGTTACTCACTAGGCCCATGACGTTGTTGATTCAAATCAAGTTGTGATGATAATGGAAAAGTGGTATCGGGTGCACGACCAGTATTCAAGTATGGATTGTTGTATGGTTGTCTCCATTGATGTCTTCATCATGATCATCTCCATGGATTACATCATCATACGCCTCCTGATCAAAATCATCATCACCATCACATCCACATCAACATCCTCATCTCGAAAACATTATTCTCGTCATGACAAAAAACATAATCATAATGATAGTTTCTTTCAAAATGATCAACACACTCAAAGTGATGAATGCTTTTAGATGGAAAAAATTTAGGCTTGGTACTTACAAATAATGGGGTTTGAAGTGATTCTGATCCATTCTCCTTAACAAAGAACTGTAAAATATCTAACCTTTAAAATTTCAGTATGAGGGTAGGGGATATGACTTCTATAAAGAAATTTGATGGACATATCATACTTTGAGGGATCTATTTGGAGTTCCTCATGAAATATATCCAATAGCTCATGGTAAGTGCAATTAGTTAAAATCTTCAATAATTTGGTCTTCCCTCCATTAAAAGACCATGTTGTACCATTTTTCACCCAATCTCCATCATGGATTATAAAAATTCAAACTTCAGACAGATATGTATATACATCAATGAAGGAAGTCAATATAAGAGGAATACATAATGAAATGGAATATTATATGATGATCGTGTAGTCATTGTGTAATCATCGTGTAATATACACGAGACTTTCATGGGCATCGTGTAGTCATTGTATAGTGTACACAAGGCCTTCACGAGCATCGTGTAGTGTACACTACACGATGATCATATAGACCTTATGTACTGTAATAGATCCTACATGATGACTACATGATGATCGTGTAGTATAATTGTGTAGTGTACACGAGTGTACTACATGATGATCGTGTAGTGTAATCGTGTAATGTACACGAGGACTACATGGTAATCATCTGGACAACACGAAGATTGTGTAGTGTACACGAGGAGTACACAATCATTGTGTGGTCATCCTGTACACTACACAATGCTCGTGAACTGATAAAGAAGTTCTTGATGCACTACATGATGATCATGTAGTGTACACGAGGTTTACACAAGGATTGTGTACCCTACGTGTAGTTTACACGATGACTATGCGAGGCTCGTGTAGTACTCGTATAGACCTCGTTTATACTACACTATCATCTTATAGTGATCATGTACAATAAATAAACTTCAAACAACGTTTCGGAAAGAAGAAAACAAATAAATATTCTTAGAAAACTCATGAACATGAAAAACCCATGAAAATTCAAGCTTTCTAGAAATAAAAAAAAAACTTTTACATGTTCTAGAATGATGAACTAATAATTATTTGATGTTGCAGGAAGAAGGAAGAAGACGAAGAAGATGATGAAGAAGAAAACGAAGAGGAAAACAAAGAAGTAGAAACATGAAAATCAAAGAAGGAGAAATGGGGTGGGTAGGGAGGTTTTGAGTGTTAATGAGTAGACCATGACATTTGATTAGACAACTTGTAAGAAGGGCAATGGGAAAAAAGTGAAAAAGTGTTGAAAAAGTTGGCCAGGGGTCAAACTAAGCAAAAATTAGTGTAGGGGTTGATTTCTGTAAAATGGTTAGTGTAATGGTTAATATTTATGAAAAACCTACAAACCAAAATCAAACATTAGAAGCAAATCCTAACATTTTTGCAATATCTAATGGAAAATTAGAGGAATAAAGAGTATGTAAGTACTAATAACTTCATATTCAATGTTAACAAAATTCATGTCCAAAACTGACTACAAAACATATTGCTAAAAAATCCAACCCTAACCCTAATAAACAACACAAAAAGGAGAGAACATATGCACAAGTCCAAAAAGAACCAGAATCGTTCAGTAGCCGCAAGCTTCAATTCTACGTTCTGCATTTTTTCTCCCACTAACAGTAACCGCAAGCTTCAATTTATCAAAATGAAGCATCGAATTGTTCATCTTCATCTCTGTATCTTCGATGTAATATATAGACGGAGTAGAGAGAGAGAGAGAGCGAAGAAAGAGAGAGCGAAGTGATAGATAGTGACATAAAGCATGAAGAGATGGAGAACGGAGAGAGAGAGAGAGAGAGAGAGAGAGCATGAAGAGAGAGAGCGAAAAGATGGAGAACAGAGAGATAGATAGATATGGAACGAACTAGTCACTAGAACAGAGTGGAGAGAGACAAAGTGAAGAGACATAGAGGGAAGACAAAGAGAATGAAGAGATGGAGATGAAACTACGCTAGGCGAAAAGAGGGAGAGGGTTGGGGCCTAGGGTTTGAGAAAGTTTTCTTTATATATGAGTGCGGTTCGCTTCGCTTCGACGCGGTTTCACCACAGAAATCGCAGGCCGAACTGAACCGTTAGTAGTTATAAGTTTAAAACCGATTCGATCGGTCTAAGATACATAGTGAACGAACCACTATGGTTCGATTCAGTTCGATCGATTTTATTGGATTTAACGGTTTGGCTTAAGGTTGTTATGTTCATTATCCCAATCGTACAATCCTCCAGGGGGCTAGCGATCCGGATCGCATACTACAGTAGTATTTTAATGGGATCATGTTGGGATCGCGATCCAAATCGTAGGATCCCGATCCTACTTTTTACTATATTTACAAATTAATTATAAAGGTGTTGATGGTGGGATTTGAACTCTTGCATCAAAAGTTTACCTATGACCATTTAACCATTGAACCAACTATGCTTATGTAACAAAAATGAACATCTTTTATGTTTAGTTAAACATTTGACTATTTATATGACATTTTAATTTATCTATTTTATGACTTACATTTCTTAAAATTAAAAAAATTAGAACGAATTCCGCCACCATTGTTTTATTATATTTAGACATTAATTTTGATATTGTTATAACTTATTAAATTTTAACTTATAAATCAAACACTCTCAAACTTAATGTATTATGATATGATGGTAACATATTTAATCAATAGTTATCTTTACATGTTTATTTATTTATCTTTCATAGTGTGAAACAACAGTTATGTGAAATTTACTAAGTTTACTTGTCTTGAACTTTTTTATATGAAATGTTTTTCTTCAAAACTTAAAAGTATGAGAACTCTACTTTATATTATGTTGTTTTAGAAGATTTGATGTTATTTTTATTTAATAGATAAATGGCTTGATGTTATAATTATTTTCTTCAATACATTGAAGTATCATTAGCATAGATATACTTTTTACTAATAATTTATTAAGAATTGGTGGGATCTTATGATCCTCGACCCGATCCTACGATCCTCAATCATATATCATTCCACCGATTCAAGGTATGATCGCGAGCCTGACAACCTAGGTTTGGCTTACACCCCTAGCCGCCTATGTGCAGAACATTTTGATTTTGAAATTGCAACAATAAATTACCGAATTTTTTTTAAAAGACAAGTTTGCAAAAATGATCCGAAAAATTATAAAAATGGTCAGAGTAATTAATTTTTTTACGTTATGTGCGTCTAATTTTTATAACTAAACTAGTTACTCCGATTATTTTGCAATTTTCTTCAGATATTTTTGCAAATTGTCCTTTATTATCAGCCACTTTCGTAGCTCTCCAAACAAATGAGAAGTAGTCGAATATTAAGTTAACAAGATTAGTTGAAACATATAAAATAGATTAGTCACATCTACTCAAATGGAATACAGTCTCTTATGTTCAACTAAACAGGAGAGGTGATGTTGTATCTAGTCATTCTTAGAAAAAAAATGAAAATATCAAATGTGTTTGTACTAAAAGACAAAAAATACCTAAGCTATTTTTTTTGTGTTTGTGTCAAGCTCGTATGATAGGTTGAAACTAAGCTCAATGAGCTAGATGAGATGAACATAACCCTTCATATTAAAATCTTAGTAGAAGTGGATCAGTTTCCTACTTCAATCTTAAGTTTATACTAAATTGTTATTTGGTTGACTGTATCTTTACGTGGATTAGATGATTGGATACATATTTCTTCACTTTGTCAAACGACTTTTGTGATCTTCATTCCTTGTCTGTCTTTTTTTAAATGCGAGATATTCTTAAGATGGGTGTGAGACTATGAGCTGGATAATGAACTTGCTGAAGCATTGTAGTATTTCTTGCTCTATTTTTAACACCGGCAACTCAACAATTGCTCGACAATTGCTTTTGTTTTCGTAAGACTTTGATTTCTCTTCATCTTGTAATTTTAAGGTTGTTCTTGAATATATTTTTGAACATCAGTTTGTTCTTGAATCCACTCACATAAAAAACCAATGTATTGTTTATGTTCGAGTAATTTTAGGTTGACTAAATTTTAAATCAAATTTCATTTGCCAAGTGAGTTTTCATATACCTTGAAGAAATTACTAAGAATCGAAAAAGAAAAACATCTTAATTCCTAGTGATATTTCAGTATATGTATTATTGACACATCACTCAGTTATAACGTTCTAAAACTCAGTCTAACCTAGTATCGCTCTTTATCATCTCATAAACATAAAGTAGATGAAAATAATAAATACTCAAATCTTGTAAAATGAGAACCTGAAACTTAATGTACACGAGTATAAATTCTTCCAAAGAATGAATAAGAACCAGAAGAAAACTTGGGCATGTATAATTCATACAATTTTAAAACATCGTCAAGGTGAGGACCTCAATCACCCATCCTTCTTGGGATGGATCGTCTGAATGAGTGCTTCAATCTCCTCTTTTGCTCTTTCAAAAACATTTGGACCTTTTACTTCATTTATCGGAGTTTCCTCATCGATCTCATTGCTCGTTCCGTGAGTTTCTTTGTGATGATGGCGCGGTGATTTCTTATGGTGCATGATCCCTTTGATCTCTTCCTTTGCTTTCTTGATAAAATCGGGCGTTTTATCATCTTTAATTATCAAGGAAAAAGTAATATTAGGCTCTACAAAAGCTTTTCTTTTATGTTTGAACAGAAAGAACATTATCGAACAAAGCCAGAGAATCTGAGAAAAACTCAATAGCAAACCAAGCAGATCATACATCCAGTAAGGCATGGAGACAGAATTTACCCGAGAGAGATTCTTTTTTATCCTCCTTTGCCTCTTTAATCAAGCTTACATCCCTGCAAATAAATTAACAAAAAATGAAACGATGACTATTAAAATCAATTTAATTATCCCAAAAGCTTAAGTCGTTGGATTAAGGTGAATTTAATCTTTTGAATTAATTGTTAACGTTTCCCCTCACGAGTCACTTGTAGGCATGAAATTTCTTAATGGGCATAACATATGAATATTTAAATGAGAAGGAAGTTATTTTATTTGAGAGTTAGAACTTAGAACTCTGGACCTCTCGCTTTGAATACTGTGTTTAAATTATTTTTTAACAACGAGAGAGTGAAAAACTAGAAGCCAAACCCCTTTCCGTCTTCGGCAGACTCTTTCTTTGGATGGATAGTCTGAATCAAAGCTTCAAACTCTTCCTTCGCTCGTTCGAATACATTCGGAGCTTTAACATCATCCAACGGAGTATTCTCATCGATATCGTTCCGCATTCCATGAGTTTCCTTCCTACGATGGTCAATGAATTCGTTATTCTGTGACACTGCTTCTTCAATCACCTTATCTGCCTTTTGAGACAAACGGGTTTCTTCCAATTTTCCATCTGCCACATCACAGACAACAAGCACATAGACAATGCTCAATCAACATCTCAAGTTTTCCAATCCAAAGATTAACTAACATTTCCGAGAAACAGAAAATATACAGACAGAAATCGGAAAGGAGGCGAAACGGTTGGAGATCATACAAGATTTAGTATGCTAGTCTATTAGAGATTCCAATTTCCAAGTTCTATTCTTAAAAATCTAAGTGGAGCAATAAAACAGAATGAATTTACGCTACGAATAACTTAGAGTGCAACTAAATTCTGTGATTTAAGCTTGAAATCGGATTTAACTCTTCGAACAAGTTGAATTTCAAAAGTTGAACAACAATTGGATTCAGTCAACCTTATATCATGAACTAGAGACTCATTATGATAGTGAGATGTTTTGTCAATGTGCAACATTGCTTCTACAGTCTACACCTTCCTTTTGCCTTCCCAAATAAATTGGGTGTTTTTAATTCTTTATTATCTGCTTAAATGGAATAATTAGAAAACACACATATTTGATCCTCCAGGTTCAATTGAAAAAAAAACCAACAAGAAATAGAATTAGAAACCAATCCAATCCCTAATTCCTAATCCCTAACCTCTTTAGCCGACATCTTGACCTCGAATCAGCATCGAATGAAAATCGAGAGGAGAACAAAACGGAATTCGCTCCGCTTCAATTAGAAGAAATGTTAATAATAGAATTCTTCCAAAAGAAAAGCTTTCCTTCACAGTCTGTTTCTTGGCCCCCACTTCGCTTTAGTTTTTACCAATGGAAAAAAAACAGAACAAAAATGGCAGATTTGGAATGAGAAGGCAACGATACCTGATACTTGTAGTGGTCGTTTGGATTCTGCCATTGGAGGATGTGGATGAGACAGAACTTAAATTCTGACTAGACCGATTAAACCGTGATTGAATTCAAGCAATTTCTTGCAGAGCAAAATTTAGTTTTGAAATGCAGCGTTTCCCCTGATTAGATAAAGCCAGGTTTAGAGTAGACCCACCTCAAAAGGTAGGTTTTCTCTTTAATAAAATAAACCCTAAACTAACCCTTTTATAAAAATCAACTCTCATACTCATTTGTTTTATACTAACCTGACCTACATTTCACTCAATTTTTTATAAAGTTATATGATTATCTTTTATCTCGTTTCATTTTTTTTATTTTTTATTTTTATCAGTTCTTCATTTTCAAATTTGTTCAAGTTCTCTTTCTCTCTGTAAAATGAGTTTTTGCCCGAAAAAACATGCGTGAACCGAAGAAGACGACATTTGCGTTATTGCCGAAGAAGATGACTGAATCTCTGCAACCGAAGAAGACAAACTAGATCTGACCTAGATCTACAAATGAGTTTTTACCAATTTTTATAAATCTGAACCAGATCTAGTCATAAAGCAGATCTGAAATGAGTTTTTACTTATTTTTACATATTTGAACCAGATCTGGCCACAAACCAGATCTGAAATGGATTTTTACCCATTTTTTAGCAACAATTCCTTCTTTTAGTTCTTTTTTGACGTTTCACCTTTTTAACCCTTTCTCGCTCATTGTTGGAGGGTCAATCACGTGGTTTTCTTTTTATTTTTTATTGGTAATTTCTCATATTCTTAACATGCAATTTTATGGCAGAAGAAGTTAGTAGTTTCAAGCCTGAGGATAGGGGACAATTGTTTCAATTTATGTATAATTTATTTTAGATTTTTCTTTAGATTTTCCCGTAGTGCTAGGGAGATAACCGAATGCTGACATCGTATAACCATCTTGTAAGCTACACGATGGGTACACTGGCACCGTGTGGCCTACACGATGGGTACACTGGCATCGTATGGCATACACGATGGGTACACTGGCAACGTGTGGCCTACACGATGAGTACACTGGCATCGTGCAGACTACACGATGGGTGCACTGGCATCGTGTAGTCATCGTGCAGACTACACGATGGGTACACTGGAATCGTGTAGACTACACGATGGTTACACTAGCATCGTGTATCGTGTAGTTATCATGTAGATTACACGATGGGTACATTGGCATCGTGTAGACTACATGAAGGGTACACTAGCATCATTTAGCCATCGTGTAGTCTACATGATGGGTACACTAGTATCGTGTAGACTACACGATGGGTACACTGGCATCGTGTAGCCCTTGTACCCAAATTTACGATCAAAATAACTTTCAAGCCTCTAAAAGTGCTTAAAATAGTTTTTCGGGCCTGAAATTAGGCTGCGACAGGTACACTGACATAGTGTCATCACACCAGTGTCACATGTGTAGATCTTTCAATAAGCTTCGATTTGATATCTTACTATTCACATGGTTCAACCCGAAATCAAAAGTTACGCCCGCAAGAAGTTTATCGGACCAGCAACATTAAAATTTTTGATTTTTTCAAATACTTTGTGACTAAATTTTATTTTTCAATTTTAAAAGTATTCATGACAGAAGATGCTCCTGTACCCATAATGTAGTTTACACTGGCGTCGTGTAACCATTCTATAGACTACTGTAGTCATCGTGTAGACTACATGATAGGTACACTGGCGTCATGTAGCCATCATGTAATCTACATGATGGCTACGTTGGTGTCGTGTAGCCATCGTGTAGACTACATGATGGTTACACTGGAACCGTGTAGCCATTATTTAGTCTATACGATGACTACACTGGCGCTCATGTAACCATCGTGTAGACTACACGATGGCTACACTTGCATCATGTAGCCATCCTGTAGTTTACACGATGTTAGTGTACCCCATTTTGTAGTGTAAAATTAACAAAACTCATTCTCTCTCTCTACGAGTTTCTCTCTCTCAAATATGGGCAAAACCCCATCAAATTTCTCCTTCTTATTCGTCCAAAATTCAAGCTTTTCAGAAAAAAGAAAAAAATGAACTTCAAACAATATTCCAAAAAAATAATAAATATTCTCAGAAAATTTATAAACAGGAAAAACTCATGAAAATTCAAGCTTTCCAGAAATTAAGAAGAAAATAAAACTTATACATGTTCCAGAAAGAAGTAAGAAGCAAATGAAGGAAGAAAATGAAGAAGAAAATGAAAGGTAAACATGTAACTTCACAAATGTATTTAAAGTGGAAAGTGGGCCAGGAGTCAGGGTAAACAAAAATTAATGTAAGGGTTGATTTTTATAAAATGGTTTGTCTAAGGGTCTAGTTTAGCAAAAAAACCCAAAGGGAAGCGGGCTGTTGCCAAGTTAGGTAAGATATACTTCTTTAGCTAATTTATATGGACTAGATTTGACTCAATCTGTTTTAAAATTTAATATTTTATTTAATTTTTTTGGTTAATAGACCAGATCTAACTTCTTATTTGTCGTTGGAAGCTCAATGATAGGAAATTCAAATCCCCTTAAAAGAAGATGGTGGCTTTTTGATTCCTCTATAGTTACCAAGTTTAAAGTTTATACCATTGATTGGTCGACCTTTTCGTTTAAGATATCTATAAGAGTGGTGTGGAATGACCGAGAGTTGTCTCATGCTTATGTTCTTAATTTAGTTATATTAGTCAATGTGATATTATTTTCTCAATACACCTTGTTATGTGTGAGTCGTTCTTTTGCATAACTCTTAAATGGAAATGTAATATGAGTCAATTCATGCTTGAATTGACTTTGATATCATGTTAAAATTTTGAGATGTAATTCATACCCAAAGATAGCTCATGAAATTGAGGGTTAACTCAAGTTTTTTATTCCTAACTCAACTATTTTCAACATATGTGAGATCTTTTCCTCAACAAGCTCTAACCAAAAGGGGCATTAGAGAAAATTTTATGGAGCTAGTTAGTATTGTATCGAGACTGGTCTAAATTAAGATCATCTCATATGAGAATTTACATTGATCCAATGGTAGATCAACCTTGATACTTGTGTACGCACAAATTTCGTTATTAGAAAAATCGACCAATGAAAATTGATGACAAATATAAATTTGTATTGATAATTTTGATGCGTACAATATCTGTTTGTGAATTCTTTACAAAGAATAATCATATGATTATTATCCTATATTGAACTTCAATTCGAGGCTCGATAGTGAATTTCTCAGATTGAAGGTTGAATCTTCTACGCTTGTGAAGGTAAAAGACTCGGATGAATTCTTCTTGAATCTCTAGGCTTCAAGCTTGTTTAGAGATCAATCGAACTCGTTGTATAACTTAAACATCTTAAACTTGAAATAAAACTTTGTAGAATTCTTGAAATTCTTCTTTTTGAACTCTGAAGTTTCTTCGGGTCTTCTGAGAGCTTTTGTGTCTCTAGAAAACTTCTGTCTTGTAAAAGTAGACTCCCAACTATTTATAGAGGTCTTGAGGGAGGTCTAGTGACACGTAGCTAAATTTTACTGGCTATTTAAGATAACAAATGTCATTATTTTATTTGACGTGTTGCGTCATTAAGACATGTGACATTTTTTCATTTTTGACGTGTTGTGTCATTAAGACACGTGGCATTTTTTCATTTTTCATAAAGTAAAGCTTTGTCCAATCATTTCTTGACACTTGACATAATTCGACTGATTTTTAAAAATGACACATGTTAATTTTTCATTGGTGATGATGGACTCACTAATTTATGACGTGGTGAATTTTGATTGGCTCAAAATTTAGTGTCCGACAAATGCCCCCTCGAGGCTTGATCACGACGCGGTTAGAGTATGATGAGTAAGCGAGCCTCGAATTTGAGGTTGATTGTCTCTTTTTGTTTTTGTGATCGATTTCATCTCCGAAAAGATTAATTTCAAAAATCTATAATTTAACAAATATGGCAAAGTGAGAAACAGAAGAATTTCATCACTTTAACAATTTGATAAGCTAATCTCTTCCTCCTTTTTTAACAGAAAAACTAATATGCTTTGTTTTGTAACTAACAAATCCTTTATTTATGACTTTGGCTCTTCTCATTACCCATTTCGAATTATGCGGCTGTAGAAATCTTTTTTAACCGATTCGAAATTTTTATCTTGAAGCAACAACTAGTATTTTGAGGTTCTTTCAACTTCACGTTAAAGTTGATTCCTTTATTCTCTTCCATCTTCTTTTCATTTCTTTTTTTTTTTCACATCATCTTCTTTTCTTTTAACTTGTCGTAATTATCTATGATTTTTTATGTGTGTCAATCAATCTATTATTTTCTTTGTTTGTGAACGCTATGAATCTAAAGTAGTGAAATCCTCTATTTTTAGCGGCATTTGATCTTTCCCTGCAATCGTGTTTTCTTAAAGTGCGAGGGTTTCCTTCGCCAACTTTGGTGAGGACAAATTTTCCCGCATCGGCGTTCCTCTAGAGTGCGAGGGTTTCCTTCGCTGACTTTGGTGATGACACATTTTCCCGCAGTGGAGTTCCCCTTAAGTGTGAGTTTCCTTCACCGACTTTGGTGACGACACCTTTTCCCACAGTGGCGTTCTCCCAGAGTGTGAGGGTTTCCTTCGCCGACTTTGGTGACGACACCTTTTTCCCGCAGTGACGTTCCCCCAGAGTGCGAGGGTTTCAATCGTCGACTTTGGCTATGACACCTTTTCTGCAGTGGTTCCCCCAGAGTGCGAGGGTTTCCTTCGTCGACTTTGATGATGACACATTTTCCCACAATGGCGTTCCCCCAGAGTGCGAGGGTTTCCTTCACTGATTTTGGTGACGACACATTTTTTCATAGTGGCGTTCCCCCAGAGTGTGAGGGTTTCCTTCGCAGACTTTGATGAGGATACTTTTTTCGATAGTGTCGTTCCCCTAGAGTGTGAGAGATTTCTCAGAGCTTTGTTTACGATCGTATTACGTTCTTTCAATGACAAAGTGAAATCTAAGAGTGCATGAGATTTTTACAAAGCTTTGACGTGTCATCTTCTGTCATTTCTTTTATATTACTTGCATTTATACTTTTATCCTTACATTTGTTACTTGATCTTTATAATACATTGTCTTTCTTTTGTTGGATTCAATAGAATGTGCTAAAAATTTGACCATGTGTCACATTGGTGATTTTTTTAACTAGACTGAGGATGTTTGCTCCCAGGCTGTCTACGTACCCTTGTAGAAAATGGATCAAGTCAAATCGTAGTTCTTTGAGTTTTTTATTGATTGAACTGGACCAAGGAGATTTTCTCCTAGGCTGCCTACGTACCCTTATAGAAAATGGATCAAGTCAGATCATAGTTCATTGACAATTTCTTCTAGTATCATGAAAAGTCTAAGCTCATATAGGAAATGAGCATCGTGCGGTTTAGGCTCGTGCGACGAGGAGCATCATGTCATCTTTCAAGAATAGTAGCGCTTCAGAAACTTCCCATTGATTGGAACAATCTTCAGACCATCTTTATCAGCAATTTTGTAAGCACCATTTGTGTAAAATTCTTGGACAACATATGGTTCATACCATTTAGAAGAGAACTTGTTTCTTATGTGATGAGTAATGATGATATGTCTGTGAATAGCGAGCACTAAGTCACCTACCTGAAATGATCTTCGTCATACTTTTCTATTGAATGCCTTAGACATCCAAGTTTGATAGCATTCAAGGTGTTGTTATGCTTCAAGTCTATTTTCATCAAGTGCATCTAACTCTTCCAAATGTAGCCTCACATTTTCTTTTTTAGTCATTCCTTCCTGAATTCGAAGTGATCGAATTTGTCGTTCAAGGGGTAAAACTGCTTCCACACCGTAGACTAAAGAATATGGTGTAGCTTGTGTTGGGGTTTGAAAGGTGGTTCGATACACCTAGAGAGCTTTACCGACTTTGTCATGGCAATCTCACTTTGTTTAAGACACCACTTTCTTCAAAAGATTACAAAGTGTTTTGTTGAATTCCCCTGCAAGCCCATTTGCTAGTACGTTATACATAGAATACTTGTACTACTTGAAATCAAACTTCTTACAAAGCTTATCCATGAGGTTATTAGAGAATTGCTTTCCATCATCAGTGATGATGTATCGAGGCACACCGTAACGGTAAATGATATGTGTTCTGACAAAATTAACATCTTCTTTCTTGGATTCCTTTAGAGGTATGGCTTCTACCCATTTTGAGAAGTAATCTGTTCCAGCAAGTATGTAAGGATTCCCCCTTGATGACTTTGGATTCAGAGGGCCAACGAGATCAAGTTCTCACCCCTCAAATGGCCAAGACACTACTGTTGGATGCAAAGGTTCTGACAGTTTATGGATGGTGGATGAAGTTGGCATGAAATTGACAAGCATCACACTTCTAGGCATAAGTCATCAAGTCTTGTATTGGAATTATGTCCATAAAGTAGAGTGTAATAACTATTTATTAGTATTTAGTTATTTCTCAAACATTTTGTATTACTGAATTTAATGAATGAATGAAAGTTTTTCTATTAATTAAAGTGTTTTTATAATTTACTCAAGTCCTGAAATTATTGTCAACGCAAGAAGAGTAAAGACAAATGGGTCTTCCAGACAAACTCTTCTAAAATAGTTTAGAACGTTATTCACAGTTTTAGGATCAACTGAGCAATTGAGTCCTAATTTATTCATGTGGGTCCATTAGGTATCAGGAGTAGCTCATGAGAACAAGAATAGAAGAACAAGATCAGTTGGGCTGAAATATGTTTTGGGCCAATGTGTATTTGCTGAACACATATATGATGGGTGTTGTCACTTAATTAGTCAAGAGAAATTAATTAATGTTCAAATTAAATCATTTATTATTTTCTAATTAGTAAATAAGAGAAATTAATTAATTAATTAATGGAGATCAATTTAATTTATCAATTTGGATGAATGAATTTGGATACAACATTGACTCGGAGGAAATGTAGAAATTTTTGACAATGGCAAATAATATGGGGGTGAATTTTTGGCAATTTGGTATATAGGGGTATATGTACAAATTTCATAAATTATTATATAAGAGATGGTATTAGGGTTGTCTCTCTAAGCATGTTGACACAACCCTAATCATACAGAGCAGAAAAAGGTTTCTTTCTCCCCCTTTTACTGTTGTCTCTGAATTTATAGAGGAAGAAAAATTTATTTCTCAGTTGTTTTGAAAACCCACATTCAGTTTCTAAAAGCATCATCTAGAGATATACTTCTGAATCCAACCAGTGGTTGTTGGTGCGAAGACTAATTGAAGTTCTTGGATTTGAAGATCGAAGAGCGCGCAACATTTAATAAGGATTCCACCAATTCAGAATGTTTCTGATACAACGAAAATGTATAATTATGTCTAATCTAAATATGCATGATCTGTAGTTTGGTTTTAATGTTTAATACGATTAAATATGTTTTAGAAATTTTTTTAATATTCTTCCCATGAACCGTTCATAGTTCAAAGATATTTTCTTTAAATTTTAAAACCCGATCCAACAATTGTTATCGGAGCCTTGGGTTCTAGATCATGTATATTTAGATTAACACGTATGTATCGAGATGTTCAGATATTGACATATAATTGTGTATGGTAAATTCAGAAATGATTTGAATATGTTTTTATGAAGGACACATAACTATTGGCTCTAGCGTTTTATTTTTCAATTTTAGAATTGATGTACACATAATTTGTGGCATAGAATTTTATGTAATTTATTTTTCTTGCAAAATTTGTAGATTTAAATTCCACGTAATCACCGCCGCCTTGAAAAGTCGCCTTAAAAAAATGCCACGATCGCCGCCGCCATTCTCGTCGCCCAAGTTGATATGATCATTGAGACTCTGTCTGATACTTTTGAGAACTTCAAACTTAATTATTCGATGAATAAGTTGATGTACTCACTTCTTGAGCTAATGAAGGAGTTGCAAGCTACTGAGACCCTGTTTCTAAGGGGCAAGAGGAAGACTGGAGAGGCAAACTTTACTGAAAATAAGCCTTCCACCTCTGACGCTAAAAAGAAACACAAGAGATATTTGAAGAAGGCTAAGAAGCAGAACTCAAAAGCTGTGAAAGGCAAGGGTACTGTAAAAGTGAACAAGTCGAAAGACAAGTGTCATCATTATGGAGCCGCTGGTCATTAAAAACGCAACTGCGCAGACTATCTCAAAGAGTTGAGATCTAAAAGTATAGTACTTGTTATTGAGGCTTGTTATGTGGTTGACTCTACTTTTTCTTGAACTGTAGACTATGCAGCCACTAACCATATTTGTTGTTCCCTGTAGGGGTGCAAAAAAATCAGAAGGCTTAACAAGGGCGAGTTCAACTTTCATTAGAGAAATGGAGCACTAGTATCGGTCGTATCTATGGGAACTATTAAATGGTCATCTAATAATAGTTTTAAGGTTTTATGTGATGTTTATTATATCCCAGTTTTTGGGAAGAACCTTATTTCAGTAGCTAGTTTAATTGAGCAATGATTCAATTTGAAATTCATTGATAAAGATATTAGTATTTTTAGAAATGACGGCTTAATTACTATTGTACGTTTGATAAATAAACTATTCTACGTAAAACCAATAGTTCTAATGATATATGACACTGAAGTGAATGTTGATTCACAAGGCACTTACGCACGAGCATATTAGCCTGGACATGATTAATAGACTTACGAAGGATGGTACTTTGCAAAATTTAAGTGTGCGATCACACCCCCATGTGAATCCTGTATCGAATGTAGAATGATCAAGAGACCATTTTCAACAAAGCGTGAAAATGCCACTCAATGCTTGGAACTCGTACATAGTGATGTATGTGGGTAATTGAATATCAAAGCAAGAGGAGATTATGAATACTTTGTCTCCTTAACTGATGACTATGCACCAAAAGCTTGAAACCTTTGAAAAGTTCAAAGAGTATAAGGTTATGGTTGAGAAGCAATTAGATAAATAAATCAAAACACTATGATACGATCGTGATGGAGAGTACTTGCTAGGAGAGTTAGAAGACTTTATTAAGGAATAAGGTACTCTTTCTCAGCTTAGAGCACCTGACACTCCAGAATAGAATGGTGTGTGAGAGAAAAGGAATTAAACTCTGATGGATATGGTTAGATCCATGATGTGCTTTCATCTCTCCCAGATTCGTTCTGGGGATATGCCTTTGAAACAACAATATACATTCTGATTAGAGTTTCTTTGAAGACGGTGCCTGGCACACCATATGAAAGATTGAATGGACGAAAGTCATATTTTAACCACTCATGAATATGGGGGTGCCCAGTACATGTTCTTAAATAGAATAGAGGTAAGTTAGCCAGTCGATTAAAATTATGCATGTTTGTAGGATATCCCAAAAGAATGAGGGGGTATGTCTTTTATAGTCCAAAATGATGAGAAAATATTCATTAGCAAGAATGCATGTTTTCTTGAAGAAGACTATATAGGAAGTGTGAAGCCGAGAAACACTCTTGTGCTAGAGGAATTAT
The DNA here is from genome assembly GCA_003255025.1 of Datisca glomerata. Lineage (NCBI taxonomy): Eukaryota > Viridiplantae > Streptophyta > Magnoliopsida > Cucurbitales > Datiscaceae > Datisca > Datisca glomerata. Next base: position 114,942 of record QANY01008070.1, read on the forward strand.
TGAGTGGGACGACACTGACTCCCCAATCAGGAACTGTTCCTGATTCAATAATGGAAGAACCACAGTCTCGAGGCATGGAAGTGGAGACTCTAACGGTTGACCTAGACATGTTATGAAACATGTTGAATAGACCAGTAACAAATTAGCTTGGAGCAAAGCCGTTTATTTATCTGTAAATCTAATTGTTACACTTTAAATGTATTTTCATAATTACCATAATCCTGAGGTGAATACGAAAGTTGACCTTGTTACTTATGATCTTTGATACCCAATGGAGTGAGTTCAAATTGCCGGACAATACATCAGCTGTTGGGAACGTGATTAAACTAAATTGGAGTTACGTGATTCACAGATATGTAAATACGTGGTTAGATTACAAAATGCAATAATATCACCTTATGTTTTATTGATTTGTGTGTGAATAAATTAACTTGGTCAGGTACTCGATGAAATGAATTATTGAATAAGACATGGTGAATTGTACGAGACAATTCATTATTATGTTTTTCTTATTCACGGTCAATAAATGAGTTGTGAAAATAATAACAAGAGGGGTAAAATAGTATTTTTATATCCCGCTCTTGTTACTAATATTCACGAAGGATAATATGTTAAAATATTATGTAGACTATGAAATAAAAGAGTTTATTTACACCAACAAAAAATGTAGAACGTATGAATCGAGAGTTGATTCAGTATCGAACCTATAATGGAGTCGTAAGGTGTCACGATTAAATATGTTAGAAATTTATAGAGATAAATTCGCTGGGTATTTGAATCATATAGATTTGTTTTGGGTCAAGGTGTATATCCAGAACCCATATGTGATGAGTGTTGTCACTTAATTAATGAAGAGTAATTAATTAATGTTCAGATAAATTAATTTGTTATTTTCTAGTTATTAGATAATTAGTAAATAACATAAATTAATTAATTGATGAAAATCAATTTAATTTATCAATTTAGATTGATGAATTTGGACACAACATTGACACTAAGGGAATGTGAAAATTTTCGGCAATGAAAAATAATATGGGGATGAATTTTTTGCAAGTTAGCATATAGGGGTATGTGTGTAAATTTTATAAATTATTATATAAGGGATGGCATTAAGGTTGAATCTCTAAGTGTGTTGACACACACAGAGTAGAAAAAAATTTCTCTCTCCCTCTCCTATTGTTGCCGTCGAATTCATAGAGGAAGAAAATGAATTTTACTTCCTCAGCTGTTTTGAGAGCCCACACTCAGTTCCTAAAAGCATCATCTAGATATATATTTCTGAATCTAACGAGTGATTGTTGGTGCGAAAACTAATTGGAGTTCTTGGATTTGAAGATCGAAGAGCGTGAAGTATTTAATAAGGATTCCACCAATTCAGAAAGTCTCCGATACAACGAAAATGTATAAATTGTTTGTACCTCCTTCTAAATACGTCTAATCTAAATATGCATGATCTGTAGTTTGTTTTAATTTTTAATATGATTAAATATATTTTAGAAAAAATTTTGATATTCCACCCACTAACCGTTCGTGGTTCTAAGACATTCTTTAAATTTTAAAACCCGATCCAACATCTTGTACCATTGTTAGCCAGTAATATCCCAATCTTTTAATCTTGTAATAAAGCTTTGGTCTTGATCGATGAGCACCACAAACATCAAAGTGAACTTCTTCTAATGCATACTAAGCTTTTTCTTGTCTTAAGCATCGAAGAAAAAACCTATCAAACGAACGTCAGTATAGGGTGTCTTTGAAATAAATGAATCATGCCGCTCGCCTGTGTATTTGAACTTTATGAAGCATCTCCTTGGGTAATTTTCCATGTTGTAAATACTCAATGATCAGTTGTCGCCAATACTCTTCTTCAACTTCGCAAACTGGAATTATATTAGACTTTTCTTGCTTGTCATCAATTGATGGGATCATCCATTTCTGGCAAACTAGCACATTGACATTTTCTTCACCCAATATTGATAAAGTTGTAGCCAAGTTAGCTAATGCATCAGCTTGATGATTTTCTGCTCTTGGGACATGTTCAAGAGAAATACTTTCAGATTTCTACATTAGTCATTTTGCATACTTGAAGTATGGAATTAGATCATCCTTCTTCACATCATATTGCATCATTAATTGATTTATAATAAGTTTTGACTCACCATACACTTTCGAGTTTGTCAACTCCAATTTCTAGGGTCATTTCAAGGCCAATTGTTAACGCCTAATATTTAGCCACATTGTTAGAGCATAATTCACTTAATACGAAGTTGTATGGTAAGATCTGTCTCTTCGGCGTGACAAAAATTACCCCGGCTCCAGCTTCATCTTATCTTGTCGCGCCATCAAATAACATTATCCAAGGAGTGCGAGTCTCGATATAGAACACTTCTTCATCAGGAAGGTCTTCCGAGAGTTTCCATTCTGACGGTACTAGGTGATCTGCTAAGAAGTATGCCAATGCTTGTCCCTTTACTGCCTTTTGAGGTACGTAAACGATGTCAAATTGTTGAAGTAATACAACCCACTTTGCTAGTCATCCAGAGGTCACTGGCCTAGAAAGTACATACTTAATGGGATCAGCCTTGGCTATCAACCGTATAGTGAACGCTTGTATGAAATGCCTTAACTTATCAATGGTGAAGACGAGAGCGAGACATGTCTTCTCAATAGGCGAATAGTTCAACTCAACTCCATTTAGGGTTCGACTAACGTAGTACAATACCTTTTCTTTTCCTTCTTCATTTTTTTGTACTGGAAGAGATACAAAAGATTTTTATTGTGAGGCAATGTACAATACAAGTGGTTTACTCGGTATCAGAGCTCTCAAAATAGGAGGGTGAAGCAAGTACTTCTTGATGCTTTCAAAAGTTTTTCTACATGCTTCATCCCATTCACAATGGGTGTTTTTCTTCATTAGACAATTGAATGGTTGACATCGTCCTGCCAAATTTGATATGAACCTTCGAATGTAGGCAAGACGTCCTTGAATACTTCTAAGTTCCTTTAGATTTTGTGGCTCAAGCATTTTCTAGATCGCATCTATCTTTGACCGGTCTATTTCTATTCCTCGTTGTCTTACCACAAAGCCAAGAAACTTGCCCGATGTAACTCCAAAGGCACACTTGATTGGATTCATCTTGAATTGATATTTCCTAAGTCGATTAAGGATATTGTGTAGATCTTGCAAATGGTCTCTCCTTTATTTCATCTTTGCCACTAAGTCATCAACATAACACTCAACATTCTGTAGATCTTGATATGTAGCGCCAATATTCTTCAGTTCAAAGGGCATGACATTATAACAATAGATTCCTTTTAGAGTTCGGAAGCTAGTAATCTCTTTGTCTTGTTGAGCCATTCTTATGTAGTTGTAGCCAGAAGACCCATCCATAAAAGATAGTGCTTCATGACATGTGGTTGCATCAATCTTTAACTCTGTTATAGGCAATGGGAAGTCATCTTTTAGGCATGCATTGTTGAGATCGCAGAAGCCAACGCAGACACGAATTTGTTTGTTCTTTTTCTTCACAGGGGAAATATTTACAATCCATGTAGGGTATTTAACTTCAGGAATGAAGACGACCTCAACTAGCTTGTTGACTTCAGGTCGGAAGTGACGTTGTGCTTGACGAGCCGAACTCTATGTTTCATAACTAAATTATGAACTGCTATCATTGGATCTAGGCTCAAAATTTCCTTGTAGCTCCAAGTAAAGACATTTTTATATCAAGGTTGTCAGGATCGCGATCTTGCCTATCAATTCTTAATAATTTATTAGTAAAAAATATATCTATGCTAATGATACTTTAATATATTGAAAGAAATGATTATATTAAGTAGAGTTCTCATACTTTTAAGTTTTGAAGAAAGAAGTTTAATATAAAATGTTCAAGACAAGTAAACATAATAATATTTAATTATCAAAATTAATGTCTTCATTGGTTCTTCTATCACCGATGTTATCATCATCAATCTCCTCATCATCATGTTCAGAATCATTACTTTCTCCAACCAATAGAGTCATCATTTATTTCCCTTGAACCACAACCACCATCGAGATTTTGATCAACATCACATAATTAATGTATTTCCATGTCTTTTTCTTTCTCAAAAATTTCAAACACATCATTATCACCAAAATAAGGACAGAACAAAAAATTCTACAGAATTGCTAACAACTCAATATTCTGAAACTCGTTGATTTCCATAAAGGCAACTCATTCATCCATGTAAAAACCATAAAAGAAGCATGTAAAATTATGATTGAAATTTTTGACAAGATTGTTGTCAGGATCGCGATTCTGAATCATGATCCAGATCACGATCTTGACACGATCCTACTCAAATGCGACTATTGTATGAGATCCAGATTGTTGGGCCCCTGTAGGATCGTAGCATCATAGGATCATACAATCTAGATCATGATCCTGACAACCTTGCTTTATATTCCATTGAAAACCTAAAGTATTCATCTTCTTCTTCAAGTGTAAGAAGCGCACCAACAAAGGTTGGACGAGGTTCCTTCAAAGTACCTAAGTTGTCTTCTTTTAGTTTATCAACTGTAGCTTGTCCACCATCTTATAACATTGGAGGGACTTCCACAACCTCATCATTTGATGTTTCTGAGCTTGAATCATCTTCAATGGTGACATGGTAATTTGTACATGTAAAGTCTTCATCTTCGACTTTCTTTTATGACATACTTGTAAACACAATAGTTCACTGTCTTACTTTTAGGGGACCCTCAGTATTATGTAGATAGATGATTGTCGCTTCATTTTTGAAGAGATCTTGCTATTTACCTCTTTATCATCTTTCATCGTACATGAAGTATTCACAACCCCATCATTAGACTTCCATTGGGAATTCACTATTGTGTTTGAGCCTTTAAGTTGATTGAAGACTAACATATTTCTCATTCTTGTAATTTGATCTCCTCTTGTGTGAGCAACAGTCAACGTTTCAAAAACTAAAGTGCATTCAACTGGAGCTTTAATACGATTAAAGACAGAGACTCTCTTTGCTTCTTGTTTAATTTCTTTTTCTTCTTCTTCCTCGACAGAGACGTATTGCACACTTTTCCTCGTCTTGATTGTTATGGGTATAGGTTCTTTCGTTTATGAGCAAGTCCACATTTTGTTGTGGGCACTTCATAACCTTCCTTTAAAAGTTTATGATGTGTATCAGTATACCCATGTACACTTTCTTCAACAACTTTCTAACTTAACCTTTTCACAACCTCAGGATCTGTAAAATCATATCCTGCTTTGGCTAGAAACTTGTATGATATAGAGTCAAAACCTACATCTGTCCTTTTATTAGTAAGAGAACCATGCTCTATCACCCCCTGAGCTAGTAGGACAAAGTCTTTCAATGGTTTGCTAATGACTTGACTAGTTATCTACGTCAAAAGCATTATATGGCTTTCTCTTAAGTCCTCAAAGTCACCAACTCACATTCTTTATTTTTTAGCACTTGGCGAATGGAGATTCTCCTTACTTACGTTGTGATAACGAGATGTTTTATAGTACATGTGAAATAGTTGGTAAGCGGGTTGTAATTCTTTATGGCGAGACTACCATAACGACTTCAACTTCATCTTTTATCTGGTTTGGAAGAGTATTATCTTGTAACTTATTCAATAAACATTCTTCTACAGCTATTTCCATTAGTGCTTCTGTATTTGGATTCTTTATTCCCATTATTAGAAATTCCATCAGCATAACTTCTTTTACAGAATCTTTCTCCATGTAAGATATTGCATCGGCGAAATGAGACTCAACTTTGTGAAAGGGTTCGTATCAGCATTGACCTTTTGTACCATACCATTTGAGTAGTACTTGAAGCATTGGTGCAAAGTGGATGGCACTACCTCATTTCTATGGGTCAAAGGTCGGCCTAATAATAACTTATAAGTTGTCTTGGATTCAATTACATGAAATAACGTGTTTGATTTCAATTCCCCAACTTTAAGATCTAGTCGAGTCATGCCCATCGCTCGTTGCCCCTCTTGATTGAAACCTTGAATCACGAGACAACTTTTTGACAACTCTTCTACAAGGATGCCAAGTTGCTTTAATGTTGATTTCAGCATTATGTTGACAGCCGAACCATCATCAATCAATATGTGGGTAACTGTTTGCTCTCTTATGCAACCAGACACGAAGAAGGGTCGGCTATAGGCTTAGAACCTAATAACAGATATTCATTCATGAATTTGATTGAAGATGAGCAAGAGGTGGACATGATGCTCACCTTTTTTGGTACTTGGGAGAACGATTATTGAAACTATACTCATCTGGCTTTTGCAAAGCTTTAGTAAGTGGTTCTTTCATTTTCTCGAGGGAGATGTAATAATTGACAAATATTGTATTCAGCTGTTATTTTCAGCCAAACCTTTGATGTTGTTTTAGAATGATTTGTAAGAGTATTTCCATCCTCACTGCCATCATCATTTCCCTCAATAGCAAAGCAGGAAACTACTAGAATAGTCCCATCTCCTTCCTCATTAGAGAATCCTCTTGGAAAGTATTCTTTGAGTGAGATGGGGAATCGACGTGCTTGTACGAGTTCTTCGCTACTTTTAGATTTAATTTTTTGCAGCCTTCAATTCTTCACAACTTTCTCGTTGGGAAAAGGTGGGAGTTTCTTCTCTAGATCTTCATAGGAGAAAGTGTCTGGCTGACAAAACTTGGTCCATCCTTCATCATCTTCATCATCCATCATATAACATCTATTATTCTTTTATTCCTCAACTTTTGGCGGGAGTAGAATGGCCACTGGTTCAAAGGATCCAAATTGGACTATGTCTACATTTGCCACTGGAAGACCAAATGATGATTCAACATGCCTTTCCCCATTGACGATCGCACCATGGTTAGAGTGAGTTACATCATCAATCTCCAATTCAATTTTCCTCTTTTTTACGAGCTTCAGAATGTGTTCCTTCCAAAGAAAGCATTTTTCAATAAGATGACTAATCATGCGATGATACTTGAAATAATTAGGATCTTTACTTTTCCCATCTCCTTAGGTCGTTTACACTCTGGTAGTTCAATCAATTTTTGCTACAGGAGTTGTTCAAGCATATCTTCCACGTCTGACTCTAGAAAAAAGGTCTGTTTTCTCTGTCATCTCCTTTTAAACTTAATCGTGGTCTTTCTCTTCCTTCACAACTCTCAACCTCTTTATCTTCTTTCAATATTAAAAACCAGTGAATCTTTAGTTGAGGCCTTATGTGATTTTTCTACCTTCTTTGTTTCTCACTTTTCTCTTCGTTGGTCAGGAACAATATTTCTTGACTACTACGACTAGCTATACTTAATTCTATATCTTAAGCGCGAGTGGCTAGCTCTTCAAATGTGTGGGGCTTTTTCCATTACAACAAATAAAGGCTACGATACCGGTCAAAAAATGTTATCATAGGACTTCGATAGCGTTTCTGAAAATGCTATGTATACCAACGTTATTAAAAGTCTGATATCTATGATAGCGTTTGTTAAATGCCATAAAAATCCTTTCATAGCATTTTAAAAATGCTATAAAAATCCTTTCATAGTGTTATATAAATACTGCAGTAGGTCTTTTACATCGTTTCATAAAATGTCATCGTAGGTCTTTCATAGTGCTTTATAAATGCTATCGCAGGTCTTTCGTAACATTTTTCATTACTTATTATTTTGTTAATGTTATTAAATAGTTTTTATAAATTTTTTTAATTACTTATACTTATAATTGAACAAATATGAAAAATAAATAACTTTTTAGAAAATATCACGAAATAATAAAATCGCATATCATTTTATTTAATTAGTCAAAATTGTTACATACTAATTGTCTACAAGAAATCACATCTCAAAGTGATAATTACATATTGGTTTTTATATAGAGCAAGCAAAGTAATTTATCCAAAAAACTAAAATCTAGTATAAATTCACATCTAGGTACTGAAGGGGAAAGTACCCTAGGAGGTCCACTTGGTGGGTTTTTTTGGTGAGGAGGTGGTGGCGCAGGTAACTGCCTTGGTGGTGCTTCAGGATAAGATCAAACTGTTGTACCAAAAGCATGAATGATCCATTCAGATGAAGGAGCAAGCCTACTATTCCAAATAGTACAATTAAACATCTAAGAAATGACTTATTAAATAAGAAAGTTAAGAATTAGTGGTAGACTTACAACATTCCATGATATAGTATAGTCGTTAATGGAGAGCAACCAAATTCTGACATTTAACTACAAACCAAGCTTATTATCTTATGTGTCAAAATGTAACATTTAACAAGCAGCCAAGTTTATATGAATAATATCTTATAAGACCATAACAAAGCTTACGTGACAAAGAATGTTCATAACAACATCACGCCTTTCAAATCCATCCATTCCCTCACCACCAAAAAGAAGAAAAAGAAAATAGATTAAATATGAATTGCATGGAAGTACAAAGATTACATTGAAAAATACATACCACGTAATAGGATATTTAGAACCGTTACGATATTTGATACTAATAAATTAATTTAATTTTTTTACTGAAATCTAAGCAAGTAAACACTAATAGGTGAAAGCTCAAATAAACTCATATTGCAAATGATGTTTCACAGTCAATTATAGGTTTTCTCCACTGTATGAATGTGCACACTAGCCAAAGCAATAATCCAAAACTTGTTTAGTATGCCACCAGAAGCATAAACACGCGTATAATATATATTTAGAAAATACTATGAAACTCCTTTAATTCAGAACCAAAGCTTTCATTCTACAAAAGTTATTAACATTCATTCTAATCTACCAAAGCTTTTGGTTCTAAAAAATTTCATTCTAATCTACCAAAGCTTTTGGTTCTAAAATATTTCATTATAATCTACCAAACAGAAACGAGAGCAGAATTTAGTAAATATAAAGATAACTAATATCATCATCATCAAAAGAAACAAAAGAGGGAAGAAATGAAAGTGAGATCATTAAGCAAGCACAATTGTTTCTAGAGGTCAAAATAGTTTTAAAAAGTACCTTTTGAGCTTCAAACACCATTACAAAAGTCTCTTAAAGAAAGGCTTTCTCAAAAACATGAAAATGGATTTTGCAATTTGAAATGCTAAGGAAACCAATTATACATGCAGATATACATCGTTAAGAAGCATCAAAACTCGCCAACCATTGTTCAAGTCTGACATAGCAAAATATTTAGCTCTAATAAGCAAATGGAAAATGGTAACAAACATCAGGTTACCAAAATTTCAGCACCAGGAAGATTTCCTCTTTTGACACGACTGAGAACTACTTCTAAATTGTTTAATTGTAATGAACAAACAATGATGAAAAACAAATTACTCAACAGAAATGTTCTATAACTTAAGTCTATGACTTAAAATATGAGTAATATTTTATAACATGGCCACTTAAGTCAATGAATATCCCATTAATATTCTCACCACCAAACTACTTTTAAATGCAACTTGGCAGAACTCATGAACTAACAATATAAATACCATATTCATCTACATTAAATCAGTATAACTCATGGACTATTATATCAAGTCACAGCACCAAATAAATCTCATGGCTACTGATAAAGTAAACATCAGCACCAAAAGTTGTGGTAAATAGAGCATCAGAAGTTCCATCAAATTTTGCATCAAACATTATAAGTGCATGATTTTTAGCTCCAAAATTGAACTAAAGATAAATAAGCCAGCCAGTTTACACTGATTTCAAATTTTACTCTGGTAAAAGAGCAACCATATTGCTCATAAAAGGTATTGTAGAGGTGTTACCAAGGAAGATAAAAAGATTACCTGAATGCATTTCCCTTTAGTTGATGCCCTTGCTTAAACACAAGCACCATCCTTAAGTTAAATGAATAAACAATAAAACAATGTCAAATCCACATAACAAAATCTTAGAAATTATTTCAATAGAAAATATTAGACAGCATTAGACAACACAATCTATGTTGGTAACTCTATGGGAATCACAGAAGCCCCTGAACAAACACCAAAAGAAATGACAAATTTTTGTCAAACATTTTAAGAATAATACTTTGAGAAAAAAAGGAGGGAGGGAAAATTCATATAAATAAATTCCAACCAGATGAACAATTAGAATAAAGAAAGTAACAATACAAAGTTAGGGTAGCACACAAGGAAGAAAAGAGGACATCCCAAATGTAAAAGCAACGCACAGAAGGGAACATGCAAGGAAGCTTGGGGATCCTTCTAAAGAGCTCGATTAAGGTTGATTGCCAATTTCAATTTCTGATTTCACCATCCTGAAGAGCTATGCTATGGTTGTATCGAGGTTTACTACTGAGGAGAGAAAGCAATTTGTTTTATAAGAAAAGTGAGAGAGTTTACCAAGGGAGAGGTCGTGACTGTGAAAGGTTTGAGAGAGGAGAAAAGGCCATGCGTGGCCGTTGCCGTTACACAGTAAAACAGATTAATTAGTAACATTTCAACTGAATAACAGAGGGTTTTCAACAAATCAACCATAACTAGAAATTAAAACAATAACAAACATAACGTGCAAGAACAACAATAGTATGAAAGATCTTAACCTACTTATATACCAAATTATCAAATAATAATGAAATAATTAGTTTCTTTCAGTCATTTATTAACTCTTAAATTCTCAATAACAATGGTAATTTTTCATTCAGACCATCATGTTTGATGTGAAAAGATAAATTTCTCAACAATAGAGAAATTTAACTATAAGTAAAAAATGTAACTATATAGGTAAAGTTCTTTTTGGCTAATTACAAGAAGAACTCATAAAGAATCCATAATATATTCAAGTAGATAATGGTTCAAGTACCACTTCTTTGCATAAAAACTACATCAGTAGTAAAATATATGAAAATTAAAGATCTTCATCACATATAACAAATACCCAGCAACAAGAACACAAAAGACAGAAAATGAGGTGTCTTTACTTGGATCTTCTAGAAAATAAACCAAATTTTTTATATAGAAGAACTTATAGTGAAACTATAACTCATATAAAACTTACAAAAATAACAAAAAATCAGACAAAACTCACAAAAAACAGACATGAAATTTATATTAAATCTCACATCGTAAAAAACCCTTACTACAAGTTTTGAACTTGGTCTTTAATAGAGAATGGGAAAGAGCTGCCAGAGAGAGGTGAGAGAGATAAAGATGTGATTGCAAAGAACCCAGACAAGAAATCAGGAGTTTTTATTTCAAAACTTATAGCATACCCAGAAATCGGGAACATTTCCATTTCAAAACTTACTGCATGCCCAAATTCGGGAACACATATCCTAATCAACTCAGATAAAACTCAAAAATTATAAAAATCAGATAAAATTTTGATCATGAAACCTGAACCTTTGATTCTGAGCTGTAAAATTGAAGTAGGAGAGAGCTAGGAGACAGAGCTGATAGAGAGAGCTAAGAGAGAGCTTGTTGGTGAGCTTCGAGATAGAAGGAGAGAAGAAAAAGTTGCGAGATAGAGCTGAGAGCTACATTGAAAGAAATTTATTTGGTAAAGTAAGACGCGCGCTTTGAGAAATGAATTTCGTAGTTTTAGTTTTTCATCGCGTTTTGGAGTAAAAGGCGGTAACTATGTGCTATTATAGCACATAATTGTTGTAGTGATCCCTTAAAGAATGTAAAGAAGTCCTCAATGCATTCCTTGAATACACATTTCAACTGCAAAAATTTCAGATAGACGATCCTTGCAATCAAGACTTAGTGGACACCACCAGTTAATGTAATCGACTACAAGTTCATCTTTTTATTTCTTGGTGTTTGTAAGTTCCATCATTCTAATAGTGCGGCGAGTTCTATAGAAGCGATTGAGAAACTCCCTTTCAAGTTATTCCCAACTATCAATGACTCCAGTTCTAAGTCAATGTACTAGTCAAAAGCATTTTCCTTCAATGTACGTACGAATTGCTTTACAAAAAGATCCCCACTTGTGCCGACATTGTCATAAGTTTCAATGAAATGGGCAATGTGCTACTTCGGGCTGCCTTTTCCATCAAATTGTTGAAACTTAGGGGGCTAGTATCCATTTGGCATCCTTAAGATATCGATTCTTATTGTATAAGGTTCCATGTACGAGTGGGAGTTCTAAGACAGACCACCATACTGAGCTCGAATGTTATTCATTATCATGTCTTGCAATTGTTGAACAGGTAGTGAAGTGATCGTGGGAGATTCATAGGTTTGATGAACTTTTGTGCACACTTTTCTTTACCTTTATTTTCAGCAGCTTAGTATTGGAAAAACCTGGAGGATGTGATGAAGTTTTAAGTGTTTCGCCTTCGACTTCTAACTGATTCATGAGAGAAGTAATTTGCATGTCTTTATCTTTTACCACCTTTGTCAAAGCGGAGATCTTTCGCTCCATCTCTGCGAGCTTTTCTTCAACGGTAGTTACATCAACCATCATGATAGACATAGTCTCTGAGCCAGCATAGTACAATGGGTTGTCTTTAGTCTTCAAGACTTTTACAGGGGTAATGTTATTCTTTTCAGCAAGCAAATCCAAAGAGATGATTGGTAGTATTTCTGGCTTGTGATATGCAGAGCAAGATTGTTGATTAATTTGAAGACCAACACTCTCAAGCAAATGTGTCTCTGTAAAACTTTTGACTTATGAAATAAGACCCGCACCTATTTATAGAGGTCTTGAGGGAGGTCTAGTGAATGGTGACTAAATTTTATAGGCTATTTAAGATGACAAATGTCATTATTTTATTTGACATGTTACGTCATTAAAACACGTAGCATTTTTCATAAAATAAAACTTTGTCCAATCATTTCTTGACACTTAACATAATTTGACTGATCTTTAAAGATGAGACGTGTGAATTTTTTATTGATCGATTATGGACTCACCAATTTATGACATGTCGAATTTTGATTGGTCTAAATTTTAGTGTCCAACAACTTGTACCAACCGAGTTTGAAGCATGATCCCTAACTTAGATATCGAATGTTATTTCTTGAAAAGTAAATAATTTACTCTTTTTTAATGTTTATATAATAAATTCTTGTTACTTTTCTAAGAAGGAAAATACTCTTACAGCTTGCATTTTTTTAGAAAATTTTATTTACTTACATATTATAGATTTTATATAATGGAGCTTGAGAATATGATGAATACAAAAAGATCAAGTTAGCCAGTATTTTGGGGAAAACAATTATGAACTTATTTGTACATAAAATAACATTAGAGTATCTATGTATGCTTTGAAACTAGAATGTGACCGTGTATTAACGCAAACCGTACGAGTGGTCGGTGTAATTTACTCAAATATAAATTATTATATTTTTAAAATAAATTATTCCTTCAAGTGATGAAGAAATTAATTTACTTTATTGTGTGTCAAAGTTAAAAAGCTACGAAAATTGAGGGAGTACGTGGTTCCCACAATAATCTCTTAAATATAACCAGGACCTTAATTATTTATGTCAATATATCTTGTAAAAGATTATTAAATATTGAATAAATAAGATATCTGGTACACAAGATTTTTTTGCCAAAATAGTACCATTTTATGTTGTCTTTGTAGTAATTTTGTGTTGACATTTATCAATTAGGGTTTGAAACTCATTCCTTGTATTGTTTCTTAATATTAATACCATCAGTCATGTGCAGTATTGTTGCACTGATTTATGTTGAGTGTTAGTGCTAAATGAACAATACTACATAAAACTGATTGTATTAATATTAAGAAACATTAAAACATAATGAATTTCAAAAATAACAAAATTACAGAAACTCAACACATAACTCATACTGAAAAAATACATAGATTGAGGCTTGATGTAAACAATATTCTAAAGATAAAAGTTTACTCTCTACTGATTCGTCGGTGATCGTCTCTACAAGATATAACCATTTTAATCAAGAAACAACAACGAGTTAATCAGATTTCTGATTGAACTCTATGTATTTTCTCTCTCTTGCAGACTCAAAGAAAACTAGAAGAACAAATTGAATTGATATGAAGACCTACCAATTTCGTGCGTTTTGTCTACTACCTAGGACCTACATTTGTAGAGGAATGACATGGATTGTCATTAGAGATAATGGGCAGTTCTTGTTGAAATTTTTTGAATGAATAATTATTTATGTTTTTTACTCACTTCAAAGGTTATAATAGTGACGTCTTTTTATTTTTAAGTTAGTAATATTTTAAATAATACGAAGCGTTATAATGATTATTTGAATATCCATAAATCAGTCTACATATATAGTGATCTTATTTGTGTTTTAAATAGGATGCAAATTTCTTATAATTTTCTTTCTTTTCATATTTTCATAGAATACAAGGAAAACGGCCGCAAAAAAATTCTGCGGCGGTTAGCAAATCACCGCCTAATAGACCATCGTAAACATTTTTTGTGACGGTTTTGCCAACTGTTAGAAGACCGCCGGCAAAACTGCACCTCTTCCAGCGGTTTTACAAAAACCGCCTCTAAATCATTTCACCGCTTTTGTTTTGCGGCAGTTAGTACAATGGCCAACATATGTCGATTTTTTTGTAGTGATATATACTAACGTGTGCGGTTACATATCATGGTTGTGTTCGCTGATTCTTATAGATTGAAGTGTAACTTCCGTATGAACGAAAATATGTTCTATCTTGGAAGACAATTGCTCATCACCTTACACATCGTGGAGTGAGCAAAATTGTCTTAAAGACATAGTGTTGGCACTAGGCTCGAATTAATTTTTTATTTCATTGTTGTTACAGAATTTGACTCGGTTCCCAAAGATTCTTGGAGAAAATACATATACCTTGTACGTTTGTATGAAAATTACGTACAGTACTAAAAAATTTGGGAACCGTGTCAAATTCTGCAACAAAAATGAAACAAAAAATTAATTCGAACTCAGTGTGAATATTGTATTCTTAAGATAATTTTATTTATTACCGTGACTGTGTGCGTGCCTTTTGTTCCGTTTTACTGTGGTAGCATATGTCGTTTATGCAATATAATATTTGTGCAGTATCTGACGTTCTGCACTTAATACAACACTGTTTTTATTGCAATGCAAGATAAGGGTTTTGTAGTTTTGTGTTATGTTATGTTGGTATATTTCAATTTTATATCCCTACCGTAAATTTCCTAAAGGTTGCTAAAAATAATTATGATTTTTTTTTCAGTGTTCATACACAAAAGTTTAATGGTGTATAGTTTAACCTTTGATTTATTTTTTCGGTTATGCTTGATTGACTTTGTGTAATGTGGTGTCATAACTTCAATGGGCTAGAGCAGTGTTTGCACCTTTTGGTTTTGCTATTGTACTGTTTTGTCCCCTGTTTTGGTGAATATTTTTCAACTGCTTCGTTGAACATTTCGCTCTATTTCTGTTGCATGATAGTTACAATTAGTGTTTGCATACAATTAGTGTTTGCATACAATTAGTGTTTGCATACAATATATGCCATTGAGATATTGACTTTATTGCACGTATATAATCTGCACCGCGTAATTTGAGATTTGTTCGTTAATAGAACTTATTATTATCTATAATATATTAAAATGGAAAGTAAGGGAAATTTTTTTTAGACAATCACTTTCACATGTTTTTCTTATTTGTTTTGGACGATCCTAAAATGATCCTTAAAAATATATGTGTCACATTCTTATTTGTTGTTATTATTATTTTTTCCATTGTCACAAACTATGGCCATTTGATACATTTATATAGTCATAAACTTAATGAAAATAACTTTTGGTTTGAAATAATATAAATTTTTCAAGTGAAACAACACAATTTTTTCAAGTCAAACAATACTATTTTTTTAACAATGAAATAATAATAATTGTATAAATATAGTTACATAAATATACAAACGAAAAATTAAATTTCCAAACAAATAAAAAATGGAAGGTCAGAATTTAAAATAAAATGTGTAGTAAATAATTTTATTTTAATGACATCATTTTATCTTTTAGTTTTTTAGAGTATATTTTTATTACACACTCTTAAATTTGTTTCTGGTTAAAGTAAAATATATCAACAAATACAAATACTAACAATATAACATTTTATTGATTTTATTCAAACAAAATTGAAAAACAAATAGTATGGTGTTATATATTCTTATTCAATTCACATAAAAATAACATGATTATAAATAATAGTTACAACTGAAAATATAATATATTTAATTACATGTACCTCACACGTGTGTATTGACTAATTTTACATTAGATTGCTCTATTATATCGTGTCATATGTAATGCGCTAAATGACTGCACCTTTGTGGGGTGTGTTTTGCTTTATGACACACCATTTCGGTTATGAACAACAGTACAATTATCATAACTAATTTAATTGTGATGCTAATTCATAGTGTGACATATGTATGGAACTGAAACCATTTTCAATTTTGTTGATTGTTAGATTCTATTTTGATTGATTAGTTCAATCTTACTTTGAATTTGTGGAGGAATGATTTTACTATGTGCAAGTTATATTCCTAAGAGAATTCCTAATGAATAGACCAATAGAACACTATTTGAGTAGTTATGAAAATGTTGACACTTGACTGAAATATTTAAAGTGTGGGGTTATTTAGCTTATGTGGCTATCACGTAACGTAAAAAAGTTAAAAACAAGACCTAAATATTACAGATTGTGTTTAGTTGTCATGGCTACAACAATAGTGCATGATATTTCTCATAGATAAAATGAGATTCATTATCAAATAAAGTGATACTCCAATGATATAAGAGGAGGTATCAAAACTTCGTTAAAAGATAAGGACAGTAAAGTCCTTAGGGCTGATTTTCTAGCATACTTGTTAGGAGATAATCCTCAAAGTTTTGGAAAGTAATGAGCTAAAGCTGAAACTTCTAACCGCGAAGAAGTTAATGACTGCAAAACTTGTTGGTGGATATTCCAACATTGGCCTATAAACTTGAAATGGCACAAGTATGTACACGGTAAATCTTGACACTTATGTCAAAGATAAAATACCGTCGAGAATTACTCTCAGGTTGAATTAATTCCATTGACTATACAAAGTCAAAGTTAACCAAACAGATTTGTTAACAAAATTTTTGATGAGAGAGCATTAGAAAGTTCATCGAGGGGAATGGTTAAAAAGCATATGCATTAACCAAGAGTCGTCATAATGGCAACCCTACATGGTTGACTGGAGATCTCAAGATCTAGGTTTAAAGGGACAATAACGGAGCTATGTTTGTGACTTTGTTACACTGAAGAGATACTTACTCCTACTCATTCCTATGATGAGACAGTGCTCATGTTCCGCGAGAATCATGATAAGTTACACTTTTAATGGTTTCTATAGCTTGCATTTGTACACGTAGGGTATAACATGATTCTCTTAATGAAAATCACCTATGTGAGTGTGAAAAGGCCTCTTCTATTAGAATTATAGGCTAAATTCTCTAAAACACTCATGAAACCAAGTGTTGTTCAAGACCAAAATAAACACAACGTGAGAACCAACTATGGTCAAGGAGGAATTGTGTGAACTCTATTGTCATTGTTTACATAAACGGCTGAATAGTTCAAAATATCGCGTTCACTGATTAGCCAGTAAATCTAATAGTTTTTCACTAAGGAAGGTTCAAAGCCAAAGGCTATCTATCATGATGTAGTTACTCTTCACCTGTAATCGCACAAGTATCTGCATTATGTTTGACATATTTAAATAAGCCAATTTTTCATTCATGTGAGAGATTGTTGGTAAATTTGAATGAAAAATTATTTATGTTTTTTACCCACTTGAAAGTTTATAATAGTGGCGTCTTTTTATTTATAAGTTAGCACTATTTCAGATAATACGAAGGGTTATAAAAATTATTCGAATGGCTACGAATCAGTCTATATATATTTTGAGTAGGATAAAAATTTCATATAGTTTTCTCACTCTTTTCATGTGTGGTTACAAACCATCGTTTCGTTCACTGATTCTTATGGATTGGAGTGCAACTTCCATAAAAATGAAAATATGTTCTATATTGGGAGAAAATTGCTCATTTTAGGTGCACCATGGAGGGAACAAAATTGTCTTAAAGACACATTGTTCGCACTGGGCTTGAAATAGTTTTGGTTTCATTATTGTTGTAGAATTTGAGACGGTTCCCAAATTTTTTAGTATTATAAGTAATTTTCATACAAAGGTGCAAGGTACGAACGTATTTTCCCCAACAAATCTTAAATGTTGGCAATTAGAGAGTGGTTAATCTCACTATTCCCACTATATGTGAGTGGAGAAATGGGAGGCAGTTATCTATCTTTGAATTGGTCAAAGAATTCTCGTCTAAGAAAAATAGTAGCAAAAATATAAAGCCGGAACCAGACCAAACCAGGCCAGGCTAGCAACGCATGCATATGGGTGAGGGGTGTGTAGAAATTATCCGAACTGACCAAACTGAATCGGTTCGTTTAGTTCTTTTATATCATTGATTCAATTCAGTTCGATTAGTCTAAAGAACTGTAAGTTTGGTTCAATTTTTTTTTCAGAGATAGTAGTCGGTTCGAACCGATTATAACCATGAAAATATCTTTTTTAAAATTTTAATACACACACACACACATATATTGTTATGGGATTTTTTCCAATCACCAATGGCATAACGACATGTGTTACGCCGCATTAGGCAGTCTGCAATGAAGAAAAGAACCGACCACACCTGGTCAGCACCAAGGATTCTCAGGTTACACATACCTGAGCACATGAAAGGGCGGGGATAAAGTCCATAAAGTGAGCCCGGATAATCCTAAACATAAGGCCATCATTACTCGCCGAAAATGACACCATACAAACCTAATTGCCATGATAGAATGTCAGGATTTCAGGATAGCCTCAGTCCAATCATTTCAACATTTAATGTTAAATGCTTTATGTTAAAGTCATCTCCCTAATCTCTAATCGAAGACAGGTTTTGTGTTTTGTGAGACTTCCCCAGCACGCATCCGAGAGGTTTCTTTGACACGCTTCCTCCACCCGAAAACCCATGTATAAATACATCTACCAATAAAAGGAAGAGGTATGCCTTCTCTCCTCTAAATAAGTTATGCCAAAATATCGACCAAATACTGACTTAGGCAACGGAGGCTCTTCGACGAGGAAACCACCCTCGGTTCTCTTCATCGTAGAGGTCTTTGTTTGTGTTGCCCAGGTTCCTACCCAAGAGGACCCCTATGTGGAGATGAGACCCAGACATTGAGGTCATGAGGAGTTTCAGCTAGAGAGAATGACACATATGACATCACTATTGTAGATTCTCACAATCAGGAGGACGTCTGTGCTTAGTACGGGAGACAAGCATACAAGCATCCGTACCATTAACATTTGCAGCTAAAATATTTGGCGCCGTCTATGGGAAACGGCTGTAAAGTTGTTCATGTTCAAAGCATTTGGAATCCTTTTATCTTGTAAGGAGAGAATTGGCCTGGTATTCTACGTTGGAGGAAGGCTATCTGAGGAAGGGCGAGGCGACTCCCTAACCTAGAGGAACTGTCACTTCCTGAGGAAACTGAGACCGTAACGAACTCAGGTTTTGGATGACCAAGCTCCCCCTTTGTAAGGTTCCGGTTGGGGTCATACGGTGGCAGTATGTGTGCAGCTGTGGAAGATGGAGAAAAATATTGGTGGAACATCCTCCACCCTACTCTTTGGTGCCCTTTTATGGCCACCAACAATTTTGCAAAGCTCCAGCTCAGGAAGGAAAGTCATGTTGCACTTATAAATAGATCTGGGAGCATTCTTAGTTGAAATACAGAGTCCCGCACCAATCCTCCACCATGCGTGAAATACGAATCTAGGCTAGGTAGCTCCTGGCTCCCACGTCTCGATTCAGGTGAAACGGAAGGATGAAGGCCATGATAAAACTGATACACGAGCTCGTGAACAAAGCCATAACATGAATCCCCATTGAGAGGGTCAGGAAAGTCATGAGACCTCTTGCTCTGATCTTCGGTAGAACCAGGCTTTTCACAGGGAGACACACGTGCATGTTCCTCTCAACCCCTACTTTAAGCGGATGAACCCACAAGAACGAGCTCGTAACTGGCGCGTCGCCTGAGGAGCAACCCTCAGGAAGGACTTGAAATGCCAAAAAGGTTGGTCATACCCCCGCCAAAGCAGCCAGAGAAAATGGTTTGAGGGTAAACCAACACTTACCCCCAGGTACAATGTGAAGCTCAAAGGGTACCCCCATCAAGGCAAAGACATAGCTCAGGAAGGAGAGACGCCAGAATAAAAAATGAAGATCAAAAGCTTAGGAAATAAAGGCTTGACTGCCTTCGGCCCTCCACCTCGATGTAACGGACGACGAAGATCATGTACTCATCGACATTAGTCAAATAAGAGGTCTCCTTTTTCTACTCAAATAATCTTCTTATTTAGGATTAACTTATTATAAGGTATTTTTTAGCGAATCTACTTTAATGAAAAAATAGAACATGTTGTAGAAATATTTACTAGTGATTTTATGCCTATCATACAAGTCTCTAAGGATAGACTCTTTTACGACGTATGATGGAGGATTAAAAAGTGTTGATTGGCGCGGTGCTCGAGCCCGCCAGTCAGGATAAAAAGAGATGATTGGTGTAGTGCTCTAGCCCGCCAGTCGAGATTAAAAAATGATGACTAACATGTTGCTCAAGCCTGTCAGTCAAGATTAAAAAGTGATGACTGAGGTGGGGCTCGAGTCCGCCAGTCGAGATTAAAATATTAATGATTGGCATTGCGCTCAAGCCCACCAATCAGGATAAAAAAAGTGATGACTCGTGCAATGCTCTAGTTCGTCAGTCGAGATTAAAAAAAGATGACTAGCGTGGGCTCAAGCTTGCCACTCAGGATCAAAAAGTGATGATTGGCGCGGTGGTCAAGCCCGCCAATCAGGATCAAAAAGTGATGACTAACATGGTGCTTGTTGGTCGTCGAGTTGTGTGCGCGGCGGAAGCGTATGACGCATTTTAAAAATTAAATTTACTAATAAAATCAAATTTTTTAATAAAATAAATTCGCGCAACGCTACGATAACAAAAAATACTTTTATTGAAAATATTTTTTAATCAGTCAGGATCCATTATATATTTATATATTAAATATATAACATACAAGGTTAGGAATCATATACCTCTTGTAGTCTAAATCAAGCGTCATTGCCAAACCAATCGATTCTCCGTTCCCACGATATCGTTCCAACGATCAGCAAACTCTGAGATCCACACCAAGATCTTTCAAATCAATCATCAATGCACTAGAGCGTGCGTGAGCACATAGAATATAACGAAGACACTTTTCTATCTCTAGATGTACTCAATACATGACATCTATAGATTTTACTAAGAAGAACTCTTTTGAGACGATTCTCTAAAAGAACGTGATGATCACTCCTTGAGAAATTATGTTCTTCTCTCAACTCTTGATTGATAAACTGAATCTCTTATTCAACTGATTGATTGATTCATACATATGAGACAATCAGAATAATATATGTATATTTTTCTTGATAATGGTCTATCGGATATTTTGGGACCCACATCTATTGTGCACAACTTCAGTGTTACATGACACTACAATGTTACATACCCACTACTATAGTGCCACGTGGCACTACAATAGTCCATGTCAATCTCTGATACTCAATCATTGATCGATACGTGGCAATTGTTGCGTGTTAAATATTTATTTTAATCAAATTAAATATCTAGATATTTTTTAATTCAATTAATATATATGATTATCACTGTCAACTAAATTATCTGTTATTTCACAAATAACAGATTTATTTGATCAAAATTATTATCTGATAATAATTTAAATATCTAATTTCATAAATTAGATATTTTGTCCCACTTATCTATAATTAGAAAAAAGTTCATAATTATTTATACTTATATTAATTCTGAAAATTATATATATAATTTAATTAATTAATTCTTAATTAATTAATCACACATAATTATCCCATAATTATGTACATGCCCTAGAATAAAAATTCATTTGCAAGTAAGTAATTTTCTCATGTCCTAAAATATTTACTAGTCTGCGTAGTACAGAGGTGACTTAGAGACCATGGACCTATAATCCGAATATCTTATAAACCAGATTATTTATTACACTCTTTAATTAAATAATATTATTTATTAATTCCACGATTACTCCACTATAAATATCGAATTACACTCTTAGAGATTATAAATTGTATTTACAGAGTATTCTCATGTAGTCCATTGATATAATCATTTCACGTAGTTCTGTCCAATTATTGGTTCGTAAATTAGAACTGGTCAAAATTACCATTCTAATTACCTATTGATCCTTAAGTACCATTAACCCACTAGTGAATGACTAATTTATAATCTTATTATAAATTTAAGCTTAATAACCATTCAATTCTAGAATTAACACTTCAGGGAATCAATATACGATCTGTTAGGAAAGTTTGGATTTCAAATCTTATAAGATCATGTTCTCAACCATCCATATCACTGAATCTCCAAAATAAAAGCCACTAGCTTGGTTTACAAGCGAACCTTAACGAGTGAATCAAAAGACTCAGTCAACATGCATAATAGTTCATGACAACCCATGATATAAGATGATCTACATATGATCATCAAATGGATGTGTATTAAATCTTTATGATAAACGGCACGTTGATAAAGATATTAATTCACATAAGTCCAGTTATACATAATCTCATTATATGAAGTACATTCACTAAGATGTTTATCCATATCAATGATCCAGATCTAGATCACATGCATTCATAATGTTTAGTGAACTATACTAACAACCATTCATTAAAGATTTCATACTTTAATATGTTGCTGATAATTTTATTCATTTTCTATGATCTTAATCATCTCGTACTAATACAACATCATAGTCACATTAATAAACATGGAATTTTTATATACTTATATAAATTATTCAGCAGTAATTTAAAAAACAATTATAAGAAAATGTAATGCTCATTAAATTCCACATCAAAATGTCAATACACATGCTCTGAGGGAATGACACCCAACAATCTTCCACTTTCCCTAAAGCAAATGTGGCATCTCTCTCAATTTCATGTTACGCATGTGACCCTCAAATGACTTCGCAGGAAGTGCCCTTGTAAAAAAATCAGTTAGGTTGTGTTCCAATGCTATTTTCATAACAGTCACATCCTTTCGATGTACGATATCTCTTACAATATGATATTTCCTTTGTATGTGCTTGCCCCTCTTATGACTCCTCATTTCCTTGAAATTTGCTACCGCCCCACTGTTGTCACAGTACAGGATCAGTGGCTTGTCCATATCTGAAACTACTTCTAGATCAATATAGAACTTTCTGAGCCATACCATTTCTTTTACAATCCATTATATATTTGGCTTCCATAGTGAAATTTGTAATGCCGAATTGTTTAATACTTCTCTAGACTACATCTCATCCACCTAGGGTGAAAACTTATTCAGATGTTGACTTTTGACTGTCTCTATCTGATGGAAAATCAAAATCAATATATCTAGTGGGGTTCAGGTCTCCACCTGAATAAACATGCATATAGTTTCTCGTTCTACTAAGATCATCGAGAATGTGCTTTACTGCAATCCAGTGTTCCAAACTTGGATTCGATTGATAACGACTGACGATTTTCACTGCATAACAGATGTCCGATCTCGTACACAATATGACATACATGAGATTTCTAACTGCTGAAGCAAAGGGAACCTTTCTTATATCCTCTTCCTTCTGACGTGTATTAGGACCTTGTTCCTTAGAGAGGATAATTTCATGTATGATCGGTAGTAGACCTTTCTTGGAATTCTTCATAGAGAATCTCTCTGCACCTTATCAATATAAGATGCCTGAGAAAGTGTCAAAAGCTTATTAGTTCTATCCCTTAAGATTTGGTTGCCGAGAACATAGCTCGCTTCTCCAAAAATTTTTATTTCAAATTTCTCAGCTAACCACTTCTTTATTTTTTACAGAGTTTCTTCCAATG
The DNA here is from genome assembly GCA_003255025.1 of Datisca glomerata. Classification (NCBI taxonomy): domain Eukaryota; kingdom Viridiplantae; phylum Streptophyta; class Magnoliopsida; order Cucurbitales; family Datiscaceae; genus Datisca; species Datisca glomerata. Next base: position 138,917 of record QANY01008070.1, read on the forward strand.
AGTAGAATATCATCAACATAAAGAACTAAGAACACCACTATCTTCTCATTGATATATTTATAAACACATGTTTCGTCAACATTTTGCTCAAATCCATAAGACTTTATAATCTCATCAAAAGTAAGATTCCAAAATCTAGATGCTTGCTTTAATCCATAAATGGATTTAAGCAACTTGCAAGCTTTTTTATCTTGCCCCTTTTGTATGAACCCTTATGGTTGCATCATATAGATGCTTTCTTTCAGAGAGCCATTAGAAAAAGCTATCTTGACATCCATTTGCCATATCTGATAGTTAAAACTAGCGGCTATGAACAAAAGGATGTGATTTTAGCATGGCCATGGGGGAGAATGTCTATTCATAATCAACTCCATCCCTTGTGTATAGCTATTGCTACTAACCGTGCCTTAAAAGTCTCTACTTTCCAATCTGCATCTATTTTCTTCTTGATGAACCATTTACATCCAATGGTTCTGACATCTTCAGGTGGATCTACAAGTTCTCAGACAGAATTGGAATACATAGATTTCATTTCCTGGTTCATGTCTTCTTACCATTTCTCCTTTTCAGGATCATCTATTGCTTCTTCATTAGATAATGGATCGTCCTTATCAATGTTTGACACCAGGACATGTGCTTCTAGTTCGTAGCAAACTGGTTGTCTCACAACAACTCCCACTATGATGTTGTACCAGGATTTCCTTTGCAGGAACTATGGTTTCTCAGTTTTGTCGTGTATCAGTAGAAAATGAAGGTGGTCTGATCTCATCAGCCGCTAATTCTTCGAGAACTACTTTGCTACGAGATTTGTAGTTTTACACATAGTCATGCTCAAGGAACGTTACATTTTTTGACACAAACACTTTTTGATTCTTGGGACTATAAAAGTACCAACCTCTAGTCTCTTGAGCATAGCCTACGAATATGCACACCTCATACCTTGAGACTAACTTTTTGGTCTTCAGTCTAAGAATGTGAGTTGGACACCCCTATATATAAAAATGATGCAAACTAGGTTTGGAGCCATTCTAAAGCTCTTAAGGCGTTTTGTTTACAAACTTAGATAGCACTACATTCAAAATGTAAGTTTTCATGTGTAGTGAATATCCTCAAAATGTAAGTCATAGTGATGAGTAGCTTAACATCGGCCTAACTATATCCAATAAGGTTCAGTTTCTCCTCTCTGCAACACCATTTTACTGTGGTGTTCCATGTGTTGTGAGTTGGGATAAAATTCCGCACTCCAGCAATAATCCTTGAATTATAAATCCAAGTATTTACCACATTGATTGGATCAAAGGGTTTTCAATGATTTATCTAATTGTTTTTCAGGTTCAGCTTTGAAGTCTTTAAACTTTCTAAAAGTTTCAAAATTTCTTTGCATTAGGTAAGAATAACCATATCTTGAGCAATCGTCAATAAAAGTGATGAAATACTCATACTCACTTCTAGCTTGTACATTGATCGGTCCACAGACATCACTATGTACCAGCTCAAGTGGTTGCTTGGCTCTTTGGCCCTTTCCTGTAAAATGCCTCTTGGTCATTTTACCTTCTAGACATGATTCACAAACAAGAAGAGTTTCAACTTTTAGTTCTCTCAAAACATCATGCTTTGTTAACATGTTTAACCTATCTAGATTAATATGTCCCAACTCAAGATGTCAAAGATATGCGTTATAATCATCATGAGAAACTCAACATTTTTTACTTATAGGTTTTGCTAATTTTAAATAATTCAGAATTATTTAACACGCATTCAATCGGTTTAAGCATATAGAGTCTGTTTATAACTTTTACATGATAAATATCGAATCGATTCTTAGAAATAATAAACTCTTTATTAATAAAAGAAATTTCGAATAATTATTCTTGCAAAAATGAAAGAGAAATTAAATTTCTTAAAAATCCAAGAATATAATAAATATCGTTCAAAACTAAATGATTATATCCAAAAAGTAAACGAACTGTCCTTAATGCATTAGTTGACACGATCGCACCACTGCTAACTCTCAAAATGACCTCGCCATCAGCCAACTCCCTTGATGAATCAAGCATATGCAAAGAAGAACAGACATGGTTAGTGACTCCTGAATCAAGTATCTAGGATGACAAATCATATTCCACTAAACAAGCGTCAAGAACAAGTAAGTCATATTTACCTTTGTTTTTTAGCCCGAGGAGATACTTGTTATAGTTTCTCTTCCAATAACCTTCAACCCCACAGTGGAAACATTTTACCTTGGGCTTGCTGTATTTCTTATTCTTCTTGGCTTTTGGCGATATCTTGGCTTTCTTCACTTTCTTGTTCTTACATTTACCCTTTCCATTGATCTTCTTCCTCTTGTTACTTTGAACAGTGGAAGAAGGTTTTTGCTCGACAATAATTGCATCACCCTCTTTGGTCATTATAAAGTTGAGTGACTTAAAAGTCTGCAGTTCATTCAACAATTGGGTCATGTTGAATTGCAACTTTTTCATAACATAGTTGGTCGTGAATGGAGAAAAAAATGGTGTTAGCGACTCAAGTATAATGCTAACTTGAGTCCGCTCATCAATGATCACCCCATATACTTCTCTCTCGAGCAATATGTTGATCATGTTCAAAACATGTTCTCGCACAGAAGTATCATTTCTCATCTTAGTTGTCATGTAGCTCCTAGTGACCAATGATGAATTTGATCAGACTTCTGCTCAAACATTGTCTGTAGAGATTTCATAATCTCATTGGATGTCTCCATTATTTCATCCTTGGTTCTCAGAACATCATTCATGCTCACAAGCATGTAGCACTTTGCTTTATTGTTTGATATGATCCAAGCATCATGTTTGTCCCTAACATTCTTTGGGGCATTAGCAGAGGGCTCCTCAGGACATTCCTCAGTAAGAATGAACTTTATGATTCTCATAAATTAACATCAAGTTCATATTTGATTTTCAACGTACGAAATTATCGCCATTCAATTTATCGAGAGCGAGTAAAGAAATAACAGGGTTGCCTATGGTAGACATAATAGTGGTAACTGAAATTTAAAACATACAATATAATTTATAAATATCTAGGATTCTAAAAGTAAACGTGTTGCATGAATGTAACATAATAAACACACAAAATTTAACATTTACTAATCACGATAAAATAACCCAATGATTAATGTGATGCTTTAGGGTCAGTCAGATTAACCTCAAACAGTTTATGAGACATTCTCATTTTTATTAATTAAAACTTCAAATATTTCATATTTTCTCTTTTAACAATAAGGTAACGCTTGTTTGGTCAAGTCACAACTATCCACATGAAATCTTAATTGTGACTTTGTGAGTATAACCCATTATTTCATATTCCATGACTTGATTTAAAATATGTCATCTTAGGGTCGGTCAAAACTAAACTATATCACTTCCTCCTATCTTTTTAAGAATTCTAATGTTTGTATTGGTACAGATCGAAACCTTCTTTAGAGGATGAAAACAAAGTCATCTCGAAGACCTCATTGTACCTCACAGTATTGTACTAATAATAGAGACCGTAGGTTACATTGACGTGTCAACCTTCTCTCACTCACTATTTTAGGATTATGTATTTCCATTTTAACTAATTAATTAATTCTAAATTAATTACTAATTAAAATAATAACCCTATGAATACTTAATAATCAAGTGTGCCAATTTTATTGGTTTAAGTTCATTTAACATTCTAAAGCGCCTAAGTGATAATTAGTTGAACTTAGATTAAAACTCTTTTATTAAAGTCGGTTATTCTAAAGGTTACTATAGCCCTTAGCGTGGTGTGATTATCAAGTTTTAACTAATTAAATCCTAACAGTTTACATGCAATTGATTTCATGTTTCTACTACTTAGATGCATGATTAAATAAATCTGTGTGAGATTTTCATGAATGACATGCGATCGCATAATGCATGAAAATGTTATCAAACATAACAATTAAAACAATTATTTAACAACTAAATAAAATAATAATGGACCGAGTGACTATTGGATATTTTAAAATTACAGCCCTTGAAATAAAGAAATAAAATTACAAAGCGGACTTCAAGAATACATATTGCCTTCTTCTCCTGATGTTCATTTTCATAATCTCTAAGCTTTGAATAAAATTCTATTTAATTAAGAAAATATATTTTTCTTAATTAAAATTAATTTCTACAATTATGCCTTTAAAATAGTTGACTTTGACTTAACCAAATAAATACTTTATTTAATTTTGTCAAACATGGGTCAAACCCAATCAACCTATTAATTTCTAAATTTTTAAAATTAAAAATTAAAAATTAATTTCAAAATTTCAAAGGATAATTAAATTTTTTGGGTTATCATAAAAATCTACAGTGATAGGGTTGGTTGGTATCAAGGTTTGTACGAAACTTCCCTAAAAGTGATAACAGTTGCCGTCAACGACAAGACTCTCGTATCACCGCCCCATCATTTGCCTGTCACCACTGTCGCTGCCAGTCCCACTGTCGGCAGCCACCTGCCGTCGCCAGAATAGTATTTTCCTGCAAGAACAGTAAATTTTCATAAACAGTAAAATCTGTCGTTCATCTCGTGCCTTATTCGTCTTCTCGCGATCGAAATAATTACAATAAATATTCAAAATAAAAATTACAAAAATTCCTACGCCCCAAAACGGTTTACACAATATCTAAGAAAAAATAAAATGAACAAAGCATAACCATCCATTATTTTCCATACAACATAACCATACATTCATTCATATGTATCTCATATTATATGAATAATACAAGAAAAACCACACAACATTTAACATATAAATATATAAAGACCAACTGGGATACCACTTGTTGGTCGTCGCACCGCATGCGCGACGGAAGCATGTGACGTGAGGCCATTTTAAAAATTAAATTTTTTAATAAAAAACAAATCATTTAATAATACAAAATCAAGCAAAACTACGATAACAAAAAAAAATTTTATTGAATTTTTTTTTCAATCAGTAAGGATCCATTATATATTTATATATTAAATTTACAACATACAATGTTAAGAATCATATATCTCTTGTAGTCTAAATCAAGCGTTCTCGCGAAACAGATTGATTGCTCGTTCCCACGAAATCGTTCCAACGATCAGCAGACTCCGAGATCCACACCAAGATCTTTCAAGCCAATCCTCAACACACTAAGACATGTGTGGGCACGTAGAATATAACGAATACACTTTTCTATTTCTAGATGTACTCAACACATTAAATCTACAGATTTTACTGAGAATGACTTTTGTGAGACAATTTGTTAAAAGAACGTGATGATTATCCTTTTAGAGATTTCGATTAACTTTTAATTAGTGTTCTTCTCCCAACTCTTGATTGATGAACTGATTCTTTCATTCAATTAATTGATTGATTCATACATATGAGGTCATCAGAATAATATCTGTTTATTTTTCTTAATGATGGTGTATAAGATATTTTGAGATAATTGAAATAATATTTAATTATAAAATTACCAATAGCAATAGGATCCACTGCTATTGTGCACAACTGCAGTGCCACATGGCGTTGTAGTGTGCCGTGAGGTAGCACAATGCCTGACAGTACCACTGTAGTGTCGTGTGGCACTACATTATTGCAGACCCACTACTGTAATGTCATACGACATTATTGTAATCCATATCAATATCTTATACTCAATTAGTAATTGACACGTGATAATTACTGCGCATTAAATATTTATTTTAATCAAATTAAATATTTAGATATTTGTTGACTCAAAATTAACATATATGATTATCCCTATCAACTAAATTATCTGTTATTTCACAAATAACAGATTTAGTTTATCCAAATTATTATCTAATAATAATTTAATTATCTAGTTTCATCAATTAGATATTTTGTCTCACTTATGGATAATTATAAAAAATATGATAATTCAAATATATATATATATAATTCAATTAATTAATTCTTAGTTAACTAATCACACATAATTATGTACTTGTCTCAGAATAAAAATTTCTTTGCAAGTATGTCATTTTCTCACGTCTTGAAATATTCGCACCCTTAACTGCGTAGTACATATGTGATTTGGGGGTTGTGGACCTATAATCCTGAGTTTCAATAAATCAGATTATTAATTAAACTTTTTAATTAAATAATTTTATTAATTAATTCCATGATTTCTCCACCATAAATATGAAATTTCACTCTTAGATATTATAGATTGTATTTACAGATATTCTCATGTAGTCCACTAATACAATCATTTCACGTAAATATGTCCTGTAATTATTGGTTCATAAATTAGAACCGGTCAAAATTATCATTTTACCCTTCTAATTATCTTTTGATCCTTAAGTACAATTAATCCACTAGTGAATGACAAATTTATAATCTTATTATAAATGTAAGCTCAATAACTATTCAATTTCTAAATTAACACTTAAAGGAACCAGTATATGATCTGTTAGAAAAGCTTGGATTTCAAATCTTGTAAGATCATGTTCTCAGCCATCCATATCATTGAATCTCCAAAACAAAAGTCACTAGTCTGTTTTATTAAAAAACCTTCATAAATGAATCAAAAGATCTAGTAAACATGCATTGGAGTTCGTGACTACTCTGGATTCAAACTGATCTACATATGATCATCGAATTGATATGAATTAAATCTTTATGATAAACGACACATCGGTCCTGTCATATATAATCATATTATATAAAGTACATTCATTAAGTTATCTATCCACATCAATGATCCAGATCTAGATCACATGCATTCATAATGCTTAGTGAACCGTACTAAAAACTATTCATTAAGGATTACATACTTTAATATGTTGTTGACAATTTTATTCATTACCTATGATCTTAATCCTCTCGTACTATTTCAAGATCATAGTCTCATCAATGAATATGAAATTTTTAGATATTTATATAAATTATTCAACAATAATTTGAAAGAATAGTTATAAGAAAATGTAATGAACATTAAATTTCATATCAAAATGTCAATACACGTGCTTTGAGGGCATAACCCCCAACAGTGTTGTAGACCGCCAGTCGAGATTAAAAAGTGATGACTGGTGTGGTTCCCCAGCCTGCCAGTCAGGATCAAAAAGTGATGTTTGCCGAGCACCCCATCTCATCAGATGAGATTCAAGAGTCTAGCCAAAGCAGACACACCTATTTAGACATTAAAGAAAGATGTATGCCTAGCGCTCATACTCACAGACATGATTCCAAGGTCTAGCTAGAGTAAGCATACATGGCTAAATATCAAGGAAAGATGTTTGCTGAGCACTCATGCTCACATATGGGATTCAAAGGTCTAGCCATAGCATTACGCCTAGGGGATTCAATAGTCTAGCAATAGCATTACGCCTAGCCAGACATCAAGGAAAGATATCTGTCGAGCACTTATACTCGCAGACGGGATTCTAGGGTCTAGCCAAAGTAGGCACGCCTTGTTAGACATCAAGGAAAGATGTCTACCAAGTACTCATACTTACATATGAGACTCAAGGGTCTAGCCAGAACAGGCACACCTGGCTAGACATCAAAGAAAGACGTTTGTTGAGCGTCCATGCTCGTAGATGAGATTCAAGAGTCTAGCCAGAGCAGGCATACCTAGCTAGACATCAAGAAAATATGTTTGTCGAGAATTCATACTCACAGACGGGATTGAAGGGTCTAGCCCGAGTAGGCACGCCTTGCTAAACATCAAGGAAAGATGTATGTCAAGCATTCATGCTCGCAAACGAGATTCTAGGGTCTAGCCAGAGCAGGCACGCCTGGCTAGATATCAAGGAAAAATATCTACCAAGCACCCATACTCATAGACGAGATTCAATGGTTTAGCCAGAGCAGACACACCTGGCTAGACAACAAGGAAAGATGTCTCTTGAGCACACATGCTCGTTGATGAGAATAAATGGTCTAGCTAGAGTAGGCACGCCTGGTTAAACATTAAGGAAAGATATATGCCTAGCACTCATTCTCGCGTACGGGATTCAAGGGTCTAGCCAGTGCAAGCACGCTTGGCTAGATGTATGCTGAGAACTCATGTTCACATACGGGATCAAAGGTCTAACTAGAGCACGCACGCCTGACTAGACGTCAAGGAAATATGTTTGTTGAGCACTATTTCTCATAGACAAGATTCAGGGATCTAGCTAGAACAGGCACGTCGACTAGACATCAAGGAAACATCTCTACCAAGGGTCTAGCTAGAGCAGGCACGCCTGACTGGTCATCAATGAAAAATGTATGCCAAGCACTCATGCTCACAGATGAGAACAATGGTCTAGTCAGAGCTGCGCGCCTAGCTAGACATCAAGAAAAGATTAATACCGAGAACTCATGCTCGCAAATGGGAATAAGGGTGAACGCCTTACTAGACCTACGAAAGTAATGACCACCGAGCATTCATGCATGTTTGACAAGGTTAAAAGAAAGCATCAGCCAAGAAAATCTCGACACCAGGGACAAGGATATCTATCGAGCACTATAGCTCAAAAGATAATGATAAGGTCCTCTGATGAGCGCTTCATTTCAAGGATTTATCCAGAGCAAAAATGCTTGGATATGTGATAACGGAAAAGTCCTTTGGCCAAAAACCAAAGGAATCCAACTTGCTTTCTGGATCGCCAAACCAAGAAAAAGCTCAACTATGAGAAGCACGCTCGACTAAATGTTAAAAGATAAACCCTCAATGAAAGGAAGGTTCACTCAGATGGGACCACACTCGAAGGCTTCATAAAGGTCACAGCAGGTCTGTAAGACCCCCGACCTATAAAGGGGGTAACTCATTAAACAAGATCAAGTTCACTAAAAAGGATCAAGGCCTTCTAAGGCCCACTGCAGCTCAGGATCACAAGCTCGGGTCAGTAAAAGTTAGTAGGCATACAAAGCTCGGCATAGTAGTTGAAACAACTATGAAGCTTAGAATGAAGGTCTCATCTAGACCAAATTAAAGCTCGACTGAGGAAAAATAAGACTCTATCTACTTGAGGTATGCTCACGATAGAAAATTGTAAAAAAAAATAGATAAATAAAGTTGCAAGAGGTAAATGAAGTTTATTTTCATTAATAAGAGCACTACATGTACAAGTAAAAACTACAAAAATCTCATCAGTTAAGGAGGTGAGCCCCTCCTAGGCAAACTTGAAAGGAAAAGACCCTCATCTTGGCGTCTAGGTTGGTGGTCCAAGATCTCTGCGGCTTCCTCGAACTCTTACAAGGTCTCGAGTACTTTGGTTGCGCTGCTCTTAGGTCTCAATCTCTAACATTTAAGGAGTGAAGGGAAGGAAGCACCCGTCCTTGAGTTCGAGACGATCTTGAAGGACACAATTGCAAGAGCTATGCTTGACCTTCTCTCGATGAATCAACCCAATCTAAATGATCAGTGGAGTGATTTGATGAAAATATTATTTTGACAAATCAATGTAACTATTATTATTCCATTAAAAAATTAAAAAATACACTTGGCATAGTAAACTATGAAAATATAATGGACATGAATGTGTTTTGTATTTATTAGAGACATTCATTGTACTTATCCATGTCTATTTCTATTAGTTAATTATGTCGATGTATGAATACATGTATCTACATAACTGATAAAGATAATGCATATTTACAAGTTAGTTTAATTTTTAAAAATTTAAATTACACTACCACACCTTAAGACACATTTTTTTTATAAGATTAGAAACATTACTATAAAACATGATAAAAGATAATGGCTAAATATTATGTGAGCGGTCACGTACGATTACTCGACTGTGAGCATCTAGCGTGTTATCTTGACTTCAGTTTTCCAATAAAGGGAAATAACTATTATTCTTTTTCTTAAGATAACGACTATGAACCATCATCTTATATGCACGATAACGGTTTATCCAATTATGATCATGTTCAATAAATTTACTCTTACACAATGAACCATTATAATTCATAGATAAAAATTATTATTTTTTTGAGTGAAATTTCAGAAAATTTAACTAATATAATAACCATGATAAAAAGAACCTATCATCGTCAGCATTTTTCTTATTTATAATGTAATTCAAAACTTCATCACAAGACTACAAAAGGGCACATAATTGAACTATACTAACTTCTTAAAAAATTAAAAAAATTGCATTTGTTTTATTTGTATTTACATTCTTTCAATTTTGACTTTGATTAAAACAATACTTCATGATAGTTGGTACTCGCACAATTAGCTAAATCATTATTTCTTACGAATGAGTGGGAAAACAATAGGTAGTGATATTATACATATTTAATACTTTTAAACTCAAATCATGTTCTTAAAATATTACTCTACATGTACAACACACGTGGTTATGACTAGTATATCTAAAAAGAAGTTTAAATGAGGAATCTTTTTATTTCTCTTTTTTACTCTTTAAGTCCCCTAAATAATACTGGATAATGGTCATTTCATGTCTTTTTTTAATTAAATTCTTTACATCAATAATTTATAAAATTAAATATTCTATAATATTATGTAATTAGTTCATGAATAACATAATGTTCATAAAGATCGAGATCATTTTTATCAGTGGATATTTATATGTTAAAGAATAATAATTTGTTTTAGTAATTTCTGAATCAATCAATATTATGTAAAGTTTATGTTATTATAGCAATACGAAAATTTCTACAAATAATTTAGAGAAAGATTTCATCGAGTGAGAATAATTACTAAGAATATGACAAATTGATAAAATGAAATAATTTTTTATATTGTTTAACAAGCAATTCTATGCTTTTATATTTTAGTTATAAAATTTTTATTCAACACATCCTATTTTATCTGCGCTATGTTTGAACATTAAAACTCCTTATACATAAAATACTTATATTTATATTCTTAATTTTTTATCTCTCATTATGTAAGTAATTTTATGTATAAGGTGCCATGCACATTGTTTCTATGTAGTTTCAGAAAAATGTCTAAAAATATAATTATTGAATTATTGAAACCATGCGGTCCCTCTCAACAAAATGACATTTTTTTTCGAATGATGAGCAAAAGCAATTCTAAATTTAGTTTCTCTTCGTCATAATTAAACTCAAACTGAATAATGGAAAATTTATACTGTAAAGGAAAAAATTCACGATTTTTGAGAATTGATCGTGAATTTCCTGCATCATAATATGAAAATATAGAAAATAATTAAGAGAGAGAATGAGAGAATAACAGCACCATGATTTACGTGAAAAACCCTAAAAGGAAAGAAAAATCACGGGAAAATTTTGATGGTATTTCATTATGAAGAAATGATTTACAAGGCTGATGCAAGCTGCATAGTCAGCTTGTTTCTTATGAATGTTGAGAGTTGTCGTGTCTCTTGTTGGAGTCACATTTTACCTTTATTTATAGGCTTTTAATCGGTTAAATAGAATCTGATACAGCTTATTTAATTCTATCTAAAAATATGATTAACAGAATATTGCCAGATATCTAGCTTATCAGCATTAACAACTTAGTAAATCTTGACTGTCTGACCAATTCAATGGTCTTGATTAGCTTTTTTTTGGATTGTCATGTCGGTAATCCATGTACTTTTATCTAATTGATCTATTTTCATAAGCGCCTAGTTGATCCTACGGTTCTCACTCTATCATCTCCTCGATGGAGTCTTCGGTCTATATCTTACCACGTGTCATATGAAATTTTACATGTACATCTTGCTTATTAGTATTAACAACTTTTTTGAATTTGAATCATTTGGTGTAGTGTGACGAATCTGATGGTTGTAGTGATTGCACCAGCTTTTCCATGGTGATGATTCCCTCGATTGGCTTCTCTGGCTTTCATGACTCTCTATGTGAATTTTATACTTCAGCTACCTTGGTTAGGCGAGTAGCTCCAGATCAGCTTCTTCAGATCTGCCAACATGACAAATTAAACTATTTCCATAATGCTTCTGTGGCATTTGCTTTAATTATTTTTTTCTCCGCTGATGTGGCCGAACACCGAGAATTATTCATGTGCATTTACCCCCATTACACTTGATGAAGTCTCTCTTCATTCAGGTGTAATGATTTAATTCCTCGATCTTCAACACTAGGTTCGTTGGGACCTCATAGACGCCATATGTATTACTTCTCTGACTTGAAGTGAAGTAATAATCTTTGGATAAGAATTTATGCTTTAAAGTTCTTACCTTAATTCTGAAGTTCACTTTTTTGAAATGCCAAAGCTCTTGGTGTTCGGGTTCGATTTTTCTAGTCTGAGTTCAGCTCTTAAAACTTTCACGTCATGAATTTCTGAGCTTTCTGGTCTTTTAGCTCTGCTCTACCTTCTTGGATAGGCTTAGCTCTACCTTCTAGTCTGGGTTTAGCTTTCGAAGCTTTTACTTTTGAGCTTTCTGAACTGAGTTCAGCTCTACCTTCTGGTCTAGGCTCATCTCTTGAAGCTATTATGGACTTCTCAGTGTTTCGTTTTCCTTTTTTTGGTTTTTGAGTTGTCCATTGTCAGTGGTGGTTTCTCCTTTTCTTTCTACCATTACATTTTTATGTTCCCGTTCACAAATGTTTTGTAGTTGTCCAGTTTTATCAGTTTACTATCGGTGATGATTACTTCTTCTTCATTTACTGTTACGTCTTTTTTTTCCTTTCACGATGGACTCATTGGTAGAGTTTTTCCCATTTCTTCATTTTTTATTTTCCTTCGCTCTTACATTAAGATCTGTGACAAGAATGTTGTACAAGAAAAATAACATAATAATTTATTGAGATGAGTAAGGAGCGAGTGTACCGTATCATAATTGCATCTCATGAGTTTGATTTTGATGTTCCGCATTTGTTGGTGGAGTTTCTACTATTTCCTTGTTTTCTTTTTCCTTCTCTCGTTTCATATTTTCCCTTTTGTACTTCTGCTTCGATCAACATGAATTACTCTGTTTGTGCAATTTTTCTTGTATTGAACTCCCTTTTGTTGTAGTTCATTCAAAGACTTAGTAAAATTTGGGGATCAAAATCTGGTAGTGTGTTGACTTCAAACTTTCAACAAAATCCGTTCTTAAATACTTAGGAAACTTTTGGTTCGCAGCTCTCTTGAGAATAACTACGTTTTTTGTGAAATCTATTCCTGAGGATAAGACTTTAATTTTCTTATGATATACCTGATTCCTCAAGGACTTAGGTTCAAATAAAGAACCATGGCCCTGTCTTCATTCTGGGAGAAGAAATTACGAACTGTCATTTTTTTTAGGAGGAGGACTTAGGTTCATATAAAGAATCATGACCTTATTTTTACTTCATTCTGAGAACGATGTCCGTAGATATTCCTAAGGAAATAGGCTCATTCCGTGGAACCTTGGCCCCGTGTTGATTTACTACCAATTTACTGATAGAGTTTTTCCTGTTTCCTTTATTTTCCTCCACTTTGCATTTTTTTTATTTCCTATTTCTCCATTTCTCCTTTTCAGTTTCCTTTTTCCACTCTTACTTTTTTTTCCTTTAGTCGCTTCTTTTTCCTTTACTCCTGGCCTTCACATTCTAAAATGTTGAAGCCGCGACCTTCCTTTACTTGGCATTTTGTTTACTTAGTTTTTCTTTACTGAGCTTTTATTTTCTACCTTTCTTTACTCAGCTCTTCTTTTCTGTCTTTCTTTACTCAGCCCAGCCTTTATTTTCTCAGCTTTTCTTTTCTTGACTTTTTTTACTCAGCCCGGCCTTTCTTTTCTCAACTTTTCTTTTCTCAGCTTTTATTTACTCTGCTCAGTCTTTCTTTTCTTAGATTTTCTTTGCTCAGCTCAGCCTTTCTTTTCTCAGCTTTGAAGTTATTTCCTCAATTACTTTTCTTTTCTGCTCTGAAGTTCTTTCCTCAACTACTTTTCTGTTTTGAAGTTTTTCCTCAACTTCTTTTCTTTTCTACTCTGAAGTTCTTTTCTCAATTTTTTTTAAGTAGTTAGGTTCTTTTCTCAACTTCTTTTATTTTTTGTTCTGAAGACATTTATTTTTTCATTCTCTAGACTTTCCCATCCTGAAGACATTTTCTTTTCCGCTCTGAAGACATTTTTTTTCCGTTCTCCAGGCTTACCCATTCTGAAGACGTTTCCTTTTTCCATTCTGAAGACATTTCTTTTTCCGTTCCCTAGACTTTCTCGTTCTGAAGATTATTTTCTTTTCTCCAAACTTTCCCGTCTTGAAGATGTTTCCTTTTATGTTCTTTCAGACTTTCCCATTCTGAGAACGACGTACATAGACACTCCCAAGGACTTAGGCTCCTTCAGTGGAACCATGGCCTCATTTCAATTTCCTTCTAAGAACGGCGTATGTAGACGCTCCTAAGGACTTAGGCTCCTTCAGTGGAACCATGGCCCCATTTCAATTTCCTTCTGAGAACGGCATACGAAGACGCTCCCAAGGACTTAGGCTCTTTCAGTGGAACCATAGCCCCCTTTTGATTTCCTTCTGAGAGTAGGACTTATGAACTGCCCCTCCCAAGGACTTATGCCCTTAGTTTCTTCTGAGAGAGGACTTATGAATTGCCCCTCCCAAGGACTTACGCCCTTAGTTCCTTCTGGGAGTAGGACTTATGAATTGTCCCTCCCAAGGACTTACGCCCTTAGTTCCTTCTGAGAATAGGACTTATGAATTGCCCCTCCTAAGTACTTACGTCCTTAGTTCCTTCTGAGAGTATGACTTATGAATTGCCCCTCACAAAGACTCACATCCTTAGTTCTTTCTGAGAGTAGGAATTATGAACTACCCCTCCCAAGGACTTACGCTCTTAGTTCCTTTAGAGAATAGGAGTAATGAACTGCCTGCTCTCAAGGACTCACGCCCTAATTTCTATTGTTGTTGAGGAAGAGATAAAGTTAACGCCAAGTATTTGTCTTGTAAGCAGTCTGCACATTATCATGTCATAAGTTTTGATCGAAAGTTCCAAATTGAATTCTATGAAATTCTTCAAGAAGTTGATTTTCATATGCTTCTGATGATATATAATTCGTCATGTAATTGGCTCTCAGTCGGTATAGTTTAATTAATGAATTTAAATGTTCCGCATAATATGCTTTCCATGTATTTTGATCAAAATCTCCTAATTGAATTAAGTAAAATTCTTCAATAAGTAGAATTTTGTATCTTTCTGATGATGTAAGATTCATCGTATAGTTGGCTTCTATCAAATATAGTTTAATTCCCGAAATTGACCGTTCTGCATATTCTGCTTTCTCGAACAAACTTCACAAAAATTGTCATAACTTTTGCTCGAGAGCGCCAAATCGAGTTCTGTGAAATTCTTCAAGAAATAGATATCCATAGTTTTATGAAATATTATTTGCTATGTAGTAGTATAAAAATTAATACAGTTCTTAAATTAAATTTGAGAAGCATTCGTATGTTTTTTTCCCCGAATAGCACCAACGAGAGTTGTCATAACTTTTGATCGAGAGCTTCAAATTGATTTTTGTAAAATTATTCACAAGGTTGATTTCTGTATCTTTTGTCGCTATAATATCCATCGTGTAGTTGGCCCCCAATAAATGCAGTTTAATTTCTGAATTTAGGGTTCCGCATAATCTATTTTCCTGAGCAGCCTGAATGAGAATTGTCATAACTTTTTCTCATGAGCTCAAAATCAAGTTTTGCAAAAAATTTAGAACAGTAGACATATACATCTTTCTCATGATATATCATATGCTATGTAAGTATGCTTAAAAAATTAAATTTGAAAGACATAATTAAGTTTGTTTTTCTGTACGAAGACTACCATACTTTTGATCTGGAGCTCAACTTGAATTTCATAAAATTCTCCATGAAGCAGACTCACATATCTTTATAATTATGTGACTCGTCATGTAATTTTTCTTCCAGAATTTTTTGTTTCAGTTTTCATTTCCGCTCCCGTTGTCACTTCTATCGTAAAGACATTTTCGTTCCCATTGTCAGGATGTTTCCGTTCTTATTGTTTGTGCATCTTTTATTTTCCTCATAAAGTCCATTTGAAGGGCTAACAAGTCAGAGTCTTCCGTTCTAAAAATTTGAATGGTTGTCTTTCTGGCTTTCATGTTCTGCAATGAAGTGACAACTTTCCCATTCTGAAGTGACAGCTATCCAGTTCTGAAGTGACAACTTTCTTGACTTAAGTGACCGTGATCTTCTTTGCTATTCTTTTCTCTGGAATTTCTGATCTGAGGTTCCGTTCTCGCTTTTGCGACTCTTCCTTTTTCTGTTTGGTTTGTTTAAATAGGTTTTTCTTTTCCTCTTTCAACGTAATATAAGTCTGAGCTCGCTGAAATGCGTCCACCATAGATAAAGCTTTAGTTTTACACATGTCATCAAACAAGGGAGAGTTCAGACCCAATCCTCGTCTGAAAGTGAATCTTTCAACTCGATCATCATAATTTCTGACCTTTTCCATCTTCTCTTTGAATATGTGGGTGAATTCTCATAGAGATTCTCTTGCTTTCTTAGTGATTGTCAAAAGGCTCTCAGTTTCCTCCATTACAGATCGATATGTGGAATATTGCTTTAGGAATACAAAAGACATGACATTAAAGTTAGTAATCAAATGGGCAGGGAATGAGTGATACAATTTTAAAGTTGTTCCGTTCAGACTAGTTGGGAACATTCTACACATCATCTCATCCTCGTGTTGATGTAGCACCATTATTTTCCTAAATCTGTAGAGATGGTCCACTAGATCTGTTTTCCCTTCATAACATTTATTTGGGGACACAAATCTTTTTTGGTACTGGCGCCACCAAAATTTCTGAGCTCAGTGGGGTACGGGTGAGAGACTCTAGGTCACCTCTGGTACTTCCTAATTTCCTCATCTCTAACATCTTTTGCTCCATTAATTCCTCCGCAGCTTCCTTCGTTATGACCTTTGGTTAGCGGATCTCAGTCTCAGCCTCTCTTTCTCGATCTTGAGACTGGATTTCCGCTTATTCTTGCTGTACGTTCCTGTTGTTCTCATGGTTTTCTTGTCTAGCTTCCCGTCCATTATTTTCTAAGTTGATGTCCTGGTCTTCATTGTTAGCCCTTTGGCTAACTTCAGTACGTGTCTGAGCAATCTCCTATTGTAGGGTGTGGATCTGGTCTTGCACTGCTTTCCACGCATCGAGTTATGCTTCATCATTCAGTTCTTCCATCTCCCGCATTATAGTTAGGATTGTTTGGAGGATCTCATCTAGTAGTCTTGGCTGATGTGCCTGGTTATCACATTCTCTGGCTTTATTACCCTCATTTTGGCCTGCGTTAGATCTGGTTCGGGGCATATTTAGAGTTTATAGGTGGGTGTCTTGAGCTTTTTCTCTCAGCTCTCAATGAAAGCACCAAATGTAAAGGAAAAAATTCACGGTCTTTGAGAATTGATTGTGAATTTTCTACATCATAATATGAAAATATAGAGAATAATTAAGAGAGAAAATGAGAGAATAACAATACCATGATTTACATGGAAACCCTTAAAGGAAAGAAAAACCACGAGGATATTTTGATGGTATTTGATTATGAATAAATGATTTACAAGGTTGATGCAAGCTGCATAGTCATCTTGTTTCTTATGGGTGTTGAGAGTTGTCGTGTCTCATGTTAGAGTTACATCTTGTCTTTATTTATAGGCTTTCAATTGGTTACATAGAATCTGATACAGCTTATCTAATTCTATCTAAAAATAGGATCAACAGAATATTCCCTGATATCTAGCTTATCAGCAATAATAACTTAGTAAATCTTGACCGTCTGACCAATCCAATGGTCTTGGTTAGCTTTTCTTTGGATTGTCACATCGGTAATCCGTGTACTTTTGTCTGATTGGTCTATTCTTCATAACCGTCTAGTTGATCCTACGGTTCTCGCTCTATCTTCTCCTTGATGAAATCTTTGGTCTAGATCTTGCCACGTGTCATATGAAATTTTACATGTGTATCTTGTTATTAGTATTAATAACTTTTTGAATTTGAATAATTTGGCGTAGTGCGGTGAATCTGATAGTTGTAGTGATTGCTACCGGCTTTTTCACGGTGATGATTCTCTCGATTGGCTTCTCTGGCTTTCATGACTCCATATGTGACTTTTATACTTCAGCTACCTTGGTTAGGTGAGTAGCTTCAGATCAGCTTCTTCAAATCTGTCAATATTGCAAATTCAACTATTCTTATAATGCTTCTATGACATTTGCTTTAATTATTTTTCTTCTCCGCTGAAGTGGCCGAACACCGAGAATTATTCATGTTCATAGACCACACCTAAAGAACAAGAAAGATATTAATTAATTGACCATGAACAAAGAAAAAGAAGACCATACTATGAAAGAGACTTAATTAGCTACATAGTTGACAACTCCCAATCAGCCGTCTATGGGAGTCAAAGACTCAAAAAAGGGATTGTTCTGCCGTATGGTAAAGTTTCCACCTTTTTTAACACAAAATGGTGCATGTTCAATTGGAAGTTTAGTATAATATGCTCAGTTAAAGAAGACGTGAGTGTGTGAATAGAAAATATTTAGAACTTAAAATGTGAGAATTTATTGCCCATATTGATAATGTTATACACTCTTACTAGAGGTGTGCACGATTTGTTAGTAAGTTATAATATAACAAAAATCACCGATTATCTAAATAACTGAACTGAATTGATTATTGTATAAGAATCGAACCAAATTAATGGTTTCGGTTCAGTTAATTGTAATTGATTCGATTATTTAGGATTTTGATATTTTATCACACACGCACACACATGTTTTAGCCGGAAATTTTAACAATACGGATGCTTGTATGCTTGTCTCCCGTGTAAAAGCATATGCGTCTAGGAAATCTGCAAAGGTCATGTTATATGTGTCATTCCTTTTGGCTGGAACTCCTCACGGCCTCAATGTCTGAGTCTCCCCTCCACATAGAGGTCCTCTCAGGTGGGAACGTAACATCATAGATAAAAAACTTTACGGCGAAAAGAACCAGAGGTGGTTTCCTCATCGAAAAGGCTCTGATACCTAAGTCAATATTTAGTCGATATTTTGGCATAACTTCTTTAGGGGAAAGAAGACGTACCTCTTTCGTTTATTGGTAAATATATTTATACTTATGTCTTCGGGTGGAGGAAGCGTGTTGAAGAAACATCTCAGAGGCGTGCTAGGGAAACCTCACAAGACACGAAACCTGTCTTCGATTGGATAGAAAGGAGGTGACTTTGACATAAAGTGTTCAACATTAAATGTCAAAATGACCGGATGGAGGCTATCCTAACATCCTGTCATGGAGATTAGGCATGTAGGGTGCTACTTTTAGTGAGTAATGATGGCCTTGTGTTCGGGATTATCCAAGCTCTTTGTGGACTTTATCCCTGCCCTTTCATGCGCTCAAGTTTGTACAACCCGAGCAACCTCGGTACTAACTAGGTGAGATTGGTTCTTTTCCTCCAAAACTTTCCTTCATCAGGGGCGCCTCTAATGCGATGTAACACCTGTTGTTGCATCATTGGTGGTTAGGAAAATACCCCATACCAATTAACCCCAGTCGAGGACTTAGGTAACATCTTATACCCGGGTCTGAAGACTCCATCATCTGAGCTAGATTTTACCAGCTTTGGGCATCTTACTCTTGTGCCTTTAGTTTTATTCATCAAGGGAGACTGCATCGAATGGAATTAATAATTTGACAATTTTTTTCGAAACACGACGTTTTATCCCTGTAGTTGATGGGACAACGTTTGGTCCTTTGTAATCCTCTCGTCGATTTGTAAAATGGCATTTCATTGATTGTAGGGTAGCTTCAACGGTCGTCATCATGGCCCATTTTAATGCCCATTAAATGAGTCGTTTCTCCCTTCAAGGCCTATAAATGGGCAGTTTTCATTCTCATTTCCCTCATCATTACCTTCTTGATAGAGTTAAAATCCCTGTCCATCTTCGTTTTGCCTCCTGATTCCTTTTCCTGAACAGTAATCTTCCCCCTAGGAGCTTCTTCCATTTTGGAGGTTCTCCTTCAAGATTATCCTCATTTCTCACGACTGTCGGTTCCCTTTCTGTCATCTTTTAAATATCGTCTCGAAGTCATTGATGTTCCATGCACGATGATTTTCCTACCGCCAATAAGCATGTGTGGTGAATCCTTTATTTGTGTTGGCTTCCCACCCCTAATGATCAAGACTTTACCCTTAACAAGGGACTGTAACCCGGCTGGTAGCCTTATCATTTGCTTCATAATGAAGCACCTTTACTGGCCACAAGCTATATCCTTCCTTTCGTGCTGCCAATCCCTTCCTCTCCCGCATGTCAATTTGATCTCTCTTTTTATATTTTAATTAATAAATTTAGTATGCTAGGTTTTAAAAAGAAAAAATAGAATCGGATATAGACACATAAAATGTATAGATGAACAGTCAATTAAAATCACACTATAATGTCATTAAGAATGGTAATTAAGAACTAGTAAGAAAACATGCGGACAAAAGATTCTAAAAATGTTTGTCCACTTTTGGCACTTTTATATTAGCACACATGCGTTGTACATGAACTACATATAAAACCTAACATATGAGATATATTTTATTTTAAAATTATCATATATTATTAAAATAATTTATGATTATTTTTTATCTATCTCTCAAGTTTTTATATATAATTTACGAGCGTGTGTACGTGCACACGCACGTGTACACACACATACATATTCAAAAATATATTAATTGATAAAGTTACAATTAAAACTCATCTACCAGATAACTATACGATCATATTATCATTTTAGAGATTGTATAGATAAATTGTCCACAATAAATGTTTTTCTTTTTTCTTTTATATATTATAGATTATAGATATCATGAATATAAATAGATTGTAGCTTATATAGAGTATATTTGTATCTTACTACTATTACAAAATGAACTATTATTGCAGGAATGTCTGGCTTTTTCCTTCTGCTTTTTCCTCTTTTTCTTACAGGAATGTCTGGCTTCCCCTCGTGTGGATTCATTAAATTGAATGTTGATGTTGCCTTTATCCCTTGTCCTCCTTCTACATCAATGGGTATTGCTGCAAGGGACTCCTCTGGAAAAGTCATTGGCATTTTGGGGAAGAAGATATATAGTAGAAATGTTGTTCATGCAGAACTGTGTGCTATTGAAGAAGGTCTCAGATTGACTTCAAGCAACGGTTGGAGCAATCTCATCCTTGAAAGTGATTCAAAAAATTTTGTTGACCGTTTGAATGTGCTTGCTTCTCCATCTTGGGTCATATCAAACTTTATTAGAAACTCTATCAATTCTTTTAATTCCTACACTATTAAGTGGATTTGTATGGATTGCAAATCAACTGTTGATACTTTAGTAAATTTAAGCATGGATCAATATTGTATGTTTACTAACCCCTCACAGATTCAACTTAATATTTCTTTACTTCTTGATAGGTATTTGTTTTGTTCGTTTGGTGGTTTTAAACCACCTTGACTTTGTTTAGTTCTTAATAATATTTCTCTGCTTTGATAAAAAAATAACTATTATTATTTGATTAATTGTTGTTAAAAATAACTATTATTATTTGATTAATGGGCAATGGAAAGACGGCTGAGGTTGAAGCAATAGGAAAATTTAGATTATTATTAAAAACTGGACATTATTTAGAACTTGATAAAACTTTTATTGTACCGTCTTTTAGATGGAATTTGATTTCTATTTTTGTTTTGGACAAAGTTGGTTATTTTGTTCTTTTAGAAATGGAAAATTTGGTTTGTTTCATGATTCAATTTCAGTTTGTACCAATTTTTTATTAGGATATGATAATCTTTATTTATTTGAAATAATTGCTTCATTTAAAGAATCCCTGCAAATAAGTACACGAGGTACTAAATGAAAATTAACCAGTGAGAATTCAGGTACGTTATGGCACAAGAGATTAGGTCACATCTCCAGGCGGAGAATAGAGAGACTTGTGTCAGACGAAATTCCCGGTCCCTTAGATTTCATAGATTTTGACGTTTGTGTTAATTGCATAAAGGGAAAACAAACCGATAAAAGGAGATTTGAAGCCAACAGGACTCAGGACGTCTTAGAACTTATTCATACGGATATTTGTGGGTCATTCTCTTCGGTGTCTTGGAATGGTCAATAGTATTTTATAACGTTCATAGAAGATTATTCCAGATATGGCTACATATATCTCATTCATGAAAAGTCACAGTCATTAGACATGTTCAAAAATTTTAAGACTGAAGTTGAGAATCAACTCAACAAAATGATTAAGAGCGTCAGATCTGACCGGGGTGGTGAGTACTATGGCAGATATGATGGTTCAGGTGAACAACGTCCAGGACCATTTGCTAAATTCCTAGAGGAATGTGGTACCATCCCACAATACACTATGTCGGTTCGCCCACTATGAATGGTGTTGCTGAAAGACGAAACAGAATGCTTGAGGACATGGTCAGGAGTATGATTAGACATTCGACCTTACCAGAATCACTCTAGGGTGAAGTACTTAAGGCTGTAGCATATATCCTTAACAGAGTTCTAACTAAAGCGGCTGACAAAACCCCATATGTGCTTTGGACCGACAAGAAACCTATTCTAAGGCATTTGTACGTTTGGGGATGTCCAGTTGAGGCAAGGTCATATAAGCCTAATGAAAATAAATTGGACTTACGGACGGTGAAATGTTATTTTGTTGGATACTCTAAAAGATCCAGGGGTACAAGTTTTATGATCCCACAACAAGGTCAGTTTTTTAGACGAGAAATGCCCGGTTCTTTGAGGATGCCGAGTTTACGGGGGGAGATACGGTTAGGGATTTTGTCCTTCAAGTGGAATATGTTGATATTCCTATAGGTTTTATTAGCATTGATCAGGACTGTGTCCCTGAAATTGCTCATGACACAACACATCAAGACAATATCGGAGAACCTCCCATTCAAGAAATTGTTCTGGAAGAACAAACTCTAGCACCTCAAGAACCCATATCATTAAGAAGATCCACTAGAGAGACAATAAATGTAGTGCCAGATGATTACATTGTATTTCTCCAAGAGCATGAGGTTGACATTGGTATGATGGAAGATGATCCGATCAACTTCCGTCAAGCCATAGAAAGCTCTAACTCTTAAAAGTGGATCGATGCCATGAATGAGTAAATTAAGTCCATGAAGGACAATGACGTGTGGAATCTTGTTCCATTACCAAAAGGTGCGAAATTCATTGGTTGCAAATGGATTTTTAAGACCAAGAGGGATTCAAAA
The DNA here is from genome assembly GCA_003255025.1 of Datisca glomerata. Taxonomy (NCBI): domain Eukaryota; kingdom Viridiplantae; phylum Streptophyta; class Magnoliopsida; order Cucurbitales; family Datiscaceae; genus Datisca; species Datisca glomerata. Next base: position 162,095 of record QANY01008070.1, read on the forward strand.
GGTAATGTGGAAAGATACAAGGCTCATCTTGTCACAAAGGACTTTACATATAAAGAAGGCATTGACTATAAAGAGACTTTCTCTTAGGTTTCTATACAAAAGACTCTTTCAAGATTATAATGGGATTGGTGGCGCATTTCAATCTTGAGCTGCATCAGATGGATGTAAAGACAACGTTTCTCAATGGTGACATTGAAGAGACGATATATATGGTGCAACCAGAAAACTTTGTGTCGAGAGACCCAGAGAATATGGTTTGTAAACTTAAGAAACCCATCTATGGACTCAAGCAGGCATCTCAACAATGGAATTTTAAATTTCATCAAGTGATCATCTCATTCGGTTTTGAGATGAATTTAGTCGATGATTGTATATACCATAAGTTTTATGGGAGCAAGCATATTTTTCTGGTTTTATATATGGATGACATTTTGCTTACCAGCAATGATATGGGCTTATTGCACGACACCAAGAGATTTCTAGCTAAGAATTTTAAGATTCAAGATCTTGGTGAAACCACTTTTGTATTAGGAATACAAATACACCGAGATCGTTCTCAGGGTATTCTAGGACTATCATAAAAGAGCTATATCAAAAAGGTCCTTAAAAGATATGGCATGCAAGACTGTGAACCAGGTGATACCTCTATAGCTAAGGGAGACAAGTTTGGTCTCAATCAGTGCCCTAAAAATAATTTTGAGGAAAAGAAAATGCAGAAGATTTTCTATACTTCGGTAGTGGGGACTCTAATGTATGCTCAAGTTTGTACACGTCCTGATATTGCGTACGTGACTGGAATATTGGGAAGATACTTAAGCAATCTAGGCATAAACCATTGGAAAGTAGCTAAAATGGTCTTGTGGTACTTACAGAGAATAAAAGATTACATGCTCACGTTTCGGAGGCTGAACCAGATTGAGATCGTTGGATATACTGACTTCGATTTTGCTGGATGCCCAGATAGTATGAAATCTACGTCGGACTATATTTTTCTGCTTGTTGGATGTGCTGTCTCCTAGAAGAGTGCTAAACAGTCTCTTATAGCCTCTTTTACCATGACAACAGAGTTCATAGCATGTTGTGAGGTGTTCAATCATGGAATATGGTTACGAAATTTTATCACGGGGCTGTGCATAGTGGACAGTATTCAGAGACCACGAAAGATCTTTTATGACAATAAATCAGCAGTTCTTTATTCTAATAACAACAGAAGCTCGACAAAGTCAAAGTTCATAGACATCAAGTTCCTGGTTGTTAAAGAAAGAGTTCAGAGTGGACAGTTGTCTATAGAGCACATCATAACAAACTCTATGATTACGGATCCGTTTACTAAGGGATTGCCACCCAAGGTGTTTCATGAGCACACTACTCACATGGGTGTCATATCAGCTGAGGATATTCAGTTCTAGTGGGAGTTTGTATTTTATTTTTAGATGCTCTTTTCATATAGACATATTTTTCGGTCATTTTGTTTTATGGATATTTTAAGGTTATTTTCTGCATAAATAAAGTTTTTGGTATTCATACTCTGATTTATGTATGGTTTAATCTCACTAAGGTTTACGGAAGACCAGTTGGAAATAGGCATGTTAAGATCACATTACATGAAATTTCCATGCTACACATCCACATATACCACATCATTCAGTTGTATTGATATATGTGACCATTGATGGGTTGAGTTACGATTGATGTAATAGAGACCGCTTTGATCCTATGTCGGTATGATTGATGGACCGGATTGGTTATAGATACATTTCGGTAATGACAGCAAAGTTGAACGCGTTCAACTATTTTTGGTAAAACATAATTATAAGGTTTAACACATAGTCCAAGTGGGAGATTGTTGGATCCTTAATCCAACATTGAATTTATGTGTAAAATAATTATGTATTGCAGACTGTCAAATAAAGTTAAACCCAATTAAAAGTGATCTACTAAGGTTTGAATAATTAGGATTTTAATGTATCTGATAAGTTGTGGACTCTTTAATGTGTAGAGATTTTAGGGTAATTTATAATTTTATGATGGGCTAAAATAGAAATACTAAAAGATGATTTATCTATAAGTGGTTATGGTCCTCAGGTCACACGATAACGGGAAACTCATTCTATTCTCCCTAATATCTCATCGTTAAAGAGAAAACTGAGAGACTTTATCAAATGAGACTCTCGGATAGAGAATCGGGTAGATCTGGAAGGCCAAGCCGCTTGACTCTAAACAATAATCTATCGTCATGGATTCTGGTATACTTCCGCTCTATAATTGTTTTGATTTTTAATGTGTTCAGTATGAGATCTTGGGTTTTATTAAGATATGGTTTATACCGAAAGAGATTTTGAATCTAACACGGTTCAGTTTGTAAAATAAGAAAATTGATTTTGCGGTTCGATTCGATTTACACCCCTACTCAAATGTAATACAAACGAGAAGTGAGATGACTCAAACAAACACTGAGCAATGGACTTTTGTATTGAGTGAGGCCTCGTATTACAAAGAAAATGTTACAAACTTCGAATAAGGAAGATGAGTTCGACGTCTAAGCTAAGTTTGAGGAGCCATTTTGCATGGAAGCTTTGAAGATTGCTTCAATGGAAGATTTTACTTGTTTCTCGACTCTTGCCCCTTTCCTTGCATACTTCCCCTTTTTATAGGCGTTTTCCTCAAGATTTGATGACAAGGAGCTCTGCATGGTCTTCTCTGGTCGTCCTTATTTTCGAGTTGCGTGTTAACGTCTCAGTCATGTGAGAGCTATGATTGGACGAGTTTAGTGGTTCTTCATGGTTTTTCCCTCTTTTGGGCAGACCTCCTTCACGGGCGACCCTTATGGAGAATCAATCTCTTGAGTCGTTCTCTTTTTTGTCCAGCCAATTCGGTTTCTTGCTTTGTCTTGAAATACAACACTCTGACTATTCGGCCTACTGTAGGATTAGAGTGAATACATTGTTTTTACATGTGTCTTATGGGTTATGACTTTAGATCTTATACTTTTTATTACAGTGTGATATTATATTACGTTGCATATTAACTAAGTATAAAATATAATTCATGAAAATACTATATTTTATGATTATCATATATTATTAAATTATATGTGATTATTTTTTAATATATATATATATATATATCAATATTTGATATATAACTTAAACGTATAAATTCAAATATATATTAACTGATAAAATTATAAAAATATCAAATAGATAACTACACATTTAGATTATCATTTTAGAGAATATACATATAATCCGTGGACAATTGTACAC
>QANY01008070.1:165378-195320 GCA_003255025.1 Datisca glomerata
TATGTATAATATTGCTATAAAAAATAAACTATTTCTATTGTCATTAATTAGTATCGTTGTTGTTATTTGAAATATGAAAAATTACTAAACAACAAACTATTCCCGCAATTAATTGTTAGTGGGATATTAAAAAAATTTCACAATTAGTGGGAGAGTAAACATAAATGTGAATTTAATTAATTATTTTATTTAAGACAGACACAACTAATAAGAGTTTAACACGTGTACTTTTAAGGGGTGTTATAGGATAAGTAAAAAAAATACATGGAAAAAGTTGTCCAAAAATGATTCTCCTAAGTATGTGACTTTTCATATATTGTAGATATAGATATATATTTATATATTTATATAACACGCGACACATAAGACTTTTAATATTAAAGGGGTTCCTTGTGAATTTTAAGAAGTAATGATTTAGGAAACAAAGATTTATTTTTGTCCCATACTAATCCCCTCCCACGCCAACCCTCTTAATACATGTTGTTTGTGTATTTTCCTTGTTCAGTGTATTGTATTGAATTTTTATACATAGAATATAGTATTTATTTTATTTATTTTATGTCATTATTATCAAAAGGGGGGAAATAACTTTATAAAAGTTAATTATGTTAGGTCTTAATTATTCTAATGAAGGAAGATGGAGATTAGGGTTTTGCCACCCCTTTTTCCTTGTATCGGTAGGTCATCCCTTCTCGCATTTAGGAGACTTTGTTTAAATTCCTAAACCTGGAATGGTATGAAGGTATAGATGAGAGGTTTAATAAAGTTCCTTTTTATGTGACTTGGTATATTAGGTTATTTTTTCATTCCCCTATTTATCATAAACTCTATTCGGCGGCTACACCTTGTTCTCCATCTCTCTTGCACGAAATCATCCCGCTCTACCTCTCTCTTAAACGAAAGCTTCCCTTCTCCTTCACCTATGAAGAACCCTAATTGTTAAGGAGGGATAGATTCTGGTCGACAGTTGTTGGCACGAGACTTAGATCATTTTTCGGATCGTGACATTGGATAAAATTTGTGTTATCCTTTATTCAACGTTTTATTATTTGTGTTCTTGCATGATTTCAAAGGAAAAAATTCTGAATAAACTTAGGGTAAAACATGTATAAAGGGTCGTTTATTTTTAAAAAAAACTTTTTTTTACGAAGAGAACATTTACATTAAAAAGATCTTATCTTTTTCACAAAACTGAGAATTTTCGGATTTGCTGTACACTATAAAAATGAACTAATGTTTTAGAACACAAACGTGGAAATTTGAACCTGAAAACTTTAGAGTGAATTCTTAACACATCGAAACTTTTACTATAGAAAATTTGGGATAAAATTTGATCTCAGTGATTTTTATTATTTTTTGAAGTTTTCTGGATTATACAGGAAAAACAGTTTGTTCAATATCCATGTTTAGGGTTGATATTGTGCATTAATAAAATCGATTTAACCTCAAATATTTACTGTATCATTTTGAGAGTATCTATAACAAGCTTGCAAATTTTTAAAATTTTTCTACAAGTTTTTCATATTGAAAAATATTTTCTATCATGTCCAGGAGGTAATGATTCCCCGTTCTCGAGATGTCTGTTCCCATTCTGGAAGCTATGATCTTCCATTCTCGAGTTGTTAGTTCTCATTCTGTTGTTCTTTCCCATTCTGGAAGTGATAGTCACCCGTTCCAGAAATGATTGTCTCCCATTCCAGAAGTGATAATCACCCGTTCTAGAAGAGATTGTCCCCCCGTTCCAGAAGCGATAGTCCCTCCGTTCCAGAAGCGATAGGCCCCCCACTTCATCATTCCTTCTCGTTTTGATGAGATCTCCCACTTCAGCGTTCTTTGTCGTTTTGACGAGGTCTCCCGCTTCAATGTTCTCTCTACACACGTGTCTTGGGTGTTTTTTCATGTTCAATCCTCACTACGGTGTCCACTATTAACTTTACTCGATGAGTATGTTTACTTAAGGAAAAAATAAAATGAAGGAAAGATATTATTTTTCTTTCTTTTTTCACTTGTTTACTTACCTAAATGAAAAAAAATGTTGGAATTCACACATTTTCTTTTCAAGTAAAAGGGAGGGGTAATAGGGTTTTGGGGTCAAGAACCTCTATCTTCTCTCTTCTCTCTTCGACCCAATCTCTCTCAAAATCTCACCTTCTTCATTTTTCTTAGAACTAGGTAATAACACTTGCGTTGCACGGGTTATTTAAATTTTATAACTATTTTTTATTTGTTAGGTGATCAAAGAATAAGGATAATTAAATGAAGAGTATATGTATTTCATGGCGTTTATTCATGAAACCATAACATGAAACTAATGGTATTTGAAAAACGATTAAGTATTACACAATAAATAATACTAAAAATATGAAATATATCCTAGAACGTACAATGAGAATTTAAATGTGTTTGTGATATAGAGAATATCAAAAAAACTTATTAATTTAAAATTGTATATAATAGTGAAGATAGTTTGTGTCCAAAACTCTCTCCCCAAGGCCCCATTTTATATACTACTAGTTTTTTATTCGTGCGTTGCACGTAAACTTAAATGTGTTATATACAATTGATAAATGTTATTTTTTATGTGTGTTTTTAAGGTGAATTTATGAGAAATAGTAAGGATAATGTAGTCATTCATTTTCAATAAAATTTTATCCTATAGAAAAAAGCCGGAAAGTGAAAAGACATGAGTAAAAGATATATGAGGTTAAGTAATAAGAAATATTTGAAGGAAAATCGGATCATATTAATTTAGTCTTTAACATTCTTATGTTGAGTAAAAAAGATGCCAGAAAAATCTCTAGTGATTTCAAGACCACGAAAATATTTAAGAGAACCTAAATCAGTAATATCGAATTCTTGTCTCAAACCGTAAATAATATAATCTATTTGTTTTGCATCAGTCCTACTAACAATAATGTCATTAACATACAATAATACATAGGTGAGAGAAGTAGGAGTGGCACAAACAAACAATAATTGTGAGCCTGAGAAGCAAGAAACCCAAGAGAAAGAAGATGACTAGTAAATTTCTCAAACCAGGCTTGAGGAGCCTGTTTTGAACCATACAAATATTTATGCAACCTACAGACATAGTCAGGATGTTTAGAATCAACAAACCCTTGAGGCTGACAAAAATGTATTTTTAACATCAAGCTACCTAAGAGATCATTCAAAAGTACTAGCCAAAGAAAGTAAAATCATAACAGTGAGTTTTTTAACAACTGGACTAAAGGTTTCACCATAGTCTAAACCACCATGTTGGTGAAAGCCTTTAGCCATAAACCTGGCTTTATGTCTAGCAATGGTAATGTCATCAAGATTATATTTAAGTTTATAGACTCACTTACACCTAACAAGATTCTTGTTAGGGGGTAAGGGAACAAGGATCCATGTGTGTTGAGAGAGATGAGTGCATTATACTCATCACTCATGGCTTGAGACCAAGATGAAATTTTAGAAGCAACCGTATAAGATTGAGGTTCAATATCAAGATGTTGATCTAAAGGTCATGAAGCAAGAAGAGCTTTTCTTTTATATATGCTAGATTTCGATTGCGTTTGCATAGGATGAGTAGATTGTGTATGGGTGGTAACAAAATGTGTCTGAGAACTAGGATGCTCAAGGTTAAGATCAATATGAGGCAAAACAGCACTAGAAACAGGCAAAACAGCAAGCATAATGTCAGTACATGGCTCATGAAAATTAGATGTAGAACTAAAAACAAGCACAATATCATTGAAAACACTAGCAAGGGAAGTAGATCTGAATTTGAAGTAGCATTATGGTGACTATCAACATTATCATTGACCAAAATGGAAACATTATCATTAAGAAAATATGGAACATTATCATTAAGCAAATATGGAACATTATCATTGAAACCCAAAGCAGGACAATGACTATCAGCAATAACCTAAATTGGTGCCGAACATGGAAAATCAGTAAACAAATCATTATTTTCAGATAAATTATTAGACAACAAGCAGCAACAGAGAAATCGGTCACAGTAGTAGCATGAATAGTATGAGAGACAATAGGTAAATCAGTATATAATTCTATAGGAATAGATAAATCAGTAGCAAGAACAGGGCCAACATCCTGAATATCAGAAGTTATGCTATATTGAGGAACAGTACCAGAGAGAGAAGAGTTACATGGAGCAGAAGAAAAAGTGCGGAAAAAAGGAAGAATAGATGTATACCTATCACTGGGTGGAAAACTGGCATTGGTAACATGTTCCTGAAGAGAAATATTAGTTGAAGCAAAAGGAAAACATTTATCATCAATAATAACATGCCTTGAGATATAGTATCTCTTTGCACTTAAATCATAGCACAAATATCCTTTTTATTTTAAAGCATAGCCTAAAAATACACACTGAACAATTTTAGTTTGAAACTTATTTGGCATATAAAGTCTAAGACAAGGATAGCAAACACAAGCATACACCTTAAGTAGTTTATAATCAGGTAATTTGCCAAAATGTTTAGCATAAGGTGAGGTGTGTGAAAGAATAGGACTTGACATTCTATTAATCAAGTACACAATAGTGGCAAAAGACAATTTTTGGAAGGCAGCAGGAAGAGAAGCATGATGCATTAAAGTAAGCCCAGCTTCAACTAAGTGTCTATGTTTTCTTTCGGCAACTTCATTTTGTTGTGCGGTATATAGGCAAGACTTTTGGTGAGTAATGCCACTTTCATGTAAAAAATTCTGAAAAGAGAGGCTGGTGTATTCACCACCTCTATGAGACCTAAAATACTTAATAGTGGTAGAAAAAAGATTATCAACCATACAAATGAATTTCTTGAAAATATACAAAACATCAGATTTATGAGAAATAGGGAAAAACTAAATAAATCTACACATATCCTGAACAAAGATAACATAATATCAATGACCAAGGACAGAGGTTGTGGGTACGGGACCCCACACAGCATTATGAACAATATGTCAATAATAAAGAGAGACAAAATCAGAAGAAGAGAAAGGAAGTTTGGTCATTTATTGGATATACAACTGATACAAATGCCATCATCAGATGAATAATTACATGGTATATTAATAGAATTCAAGATTTGTCTAACTATATGACTAGATGGGTGACCAAATCTAGAGTGACGTATAAAGTTGGAGGCATTGGCACCAAGATATGCAACTTTGGACTTAGGTAAGCATAATAGGATATGATATAAACCATTTATGCTAGATCATTTATGTAGTATCGGGCCTGTAGATTTGTCATGAATAAAGAAATGTGAGGCATAAAAAATGAACAAACAATTATGATCAAGGTAAAATTCATGAACAAAAAGTAAATTAGTAGCCAACTGAGGTACGCAATAGACTTGAGATAAGTGGAAATAGTTGAAAGGAGTTCAAATCATATCAGTATCGGTGTGTGTGATGGGGAGTGATTTCCCATTACCAATGGAAATGTTATCCACACCATTGTACTCAGTTGGGTTGAATATGTTGGTCAAGTCAGGGGTGAGGTGCGACTTACAGCCAGTATAAGAAATTCATACATGTGGATCTGGAGGTTGTGAAGCCTGAGAAATAACAGTCATGGCAGCAAGATTACTCGGTGGATTTCTCCCTTAATAAGAGAAATGCATTCGGTGAAAACAATCAGCAGCTCCATGACCCATTTTCAGAAAAATTTGACATTGAATCCGAGACTGTTAATGACTGTGTTGGATTTCAGAACTGGAAGGAGTGGAATTCTTGAATTGTGATTGAAATTGAGGGGGTGGTCCTCCAAGAACAGAAGGAATGTTATTGTTGTTAGGGTACCACTACTAGAATTGGATCTGCATTATGAACGATTTCCTCTGAAATTCCTACCCCTACCCTTGTTAATGCCATGGTTAGAAAGGGATGCAAGAAAGATGGTGTTTTACAATAAATTATCCTGAGGTTTGTGTTGGGATTCCATAATTTTTTCCTCTATTTTAAGAAGAATATGGAGTTCTTCAAGAGATAAAGGTTCAACCCGGGTTCTAATGGATGTTCGAACAATGTTATATCCAGGAGAAAGACCATTAATGGTGTAAAGAAGAAAATCCTCAGCTTCAATATTAACAGATATGGCAGAGAGCTTATCACTAACTTCTTTGATGCGTTGAATATAAGTATCAATGCTTTCAGAAGGTTTCTTTGATATGGATTGAAGATCATATTTTAATTGTAAAATATTGGTTCTGAACAGAGAAGCAAACATGCGTTCAATGGATTCCCAAACTTCCCTAAAAATTTTGCAACCAACAACTTATGAAAGAGTAGTAGAGGAAAGTGTGGCATTGATCAGAGTCATTAGAGCCTGAACTTGAGTTACCCATTGATCAATCTTGACGCATCTAGGGGGACACGGCACAAACCCGAACACTATGTGAGCCTTCAAGATGGACGAAATATTGTATTTTTAGAGGATGAAATTTGTGGAGTCTAACCGTATAGAAACAAGATTACAGATGTTAGACAACAGAAAAATTGGTGAGTGAGGAGCCAAATCTTCCATAACGAGCGATGATGAAGAAAAGAAATTTGTAGAGGGGTTTGAAGTGGGTTCGTGAGAGGAAGAAGAAGGAGGTAATTTCATAGGGTTATTTTGAGAATTAATTTGAGAGCTAGGTTGAATTTTAGGAGAATCTTGAGCAGCGGTGGACTAATTAAGAATAGAAGAAAGCACGGTGGACTCATTCTCTAGATTGTCAGCCATGGATCAATGACGTGAGTCAGGGGGCTCTGATACCATGAAGAAAGAAAGGAACAAAAGAAGAAAGAGAAGAAGAAGAAGAAGAAAGTAGATTGAAGGAGAAGAGAAGAAAAAATGAAAGACGAAGAGGATAGAATTATTTACTGTATTTAATAATCACTAAACCAAAAAAGTAATACTTAGTTCAAAAACAACCAAAGAGATAACTAACTAAACTGCTAAAAAGGAAAGATGAAGAGGATAGAATTATTTACTGTATTTAATAATCACTAAACCAAAAAAGTAATACTTAGTTCAAAAACAACCAAAGAGAGAACTAACTAAACTGCCAGAAAGGGAAAAAAATAGAAATACCTTTGAATGAATAAATAAACCAAAACTAATCACTTAACAATTTTGAGCATCAACAAATATATATATATATATTCTTATCTCTTTTTATGTATGTCGAATTATCGCTAAATGTTGACCATTTAGTTCCCTGCTTATTTTTGTAGAATAATATTCTCTATTTTTTGTTAAAGCTAAATTAACTAACTATGATTTGAACTAAAAGACAAAAAAATATATACATTTTCGAGTTTTCATTCTTGTCAGATCTATACTTATACAAATATATATTATTTGTTTCTATCATAACAATATAAATTTCTCTACTTATAAAAGTTATATTGTTTCATCTGAAAAAATAATGTTGTTTCACAATTGAAAAAATGATATTGTTTCAAACTAAAAGTTATATTTATTAGGTTTATGGTTGTTCAGATATACCAAATGATAACAACGAATAAAAATATAACAAGTGTGCTTTTAGGGAGCACTTTAGGATTTTGAAGAAAAATATGTGGACATGGTTGCTCAAAAAATTTATAATCTTGCTTCTCCCTTTTAAAATGGTATAGATAATTATTGTGCAAAAACACCATTCTTCTACTCAAATAATTATTTTCAATTTCTTTTTAAGTGTATCGGCTGTTTATTTTCTCTATAGTTTCGATCTCTTCATTTAATTTGAGTATTTATGCACCTTGAGAAGGTTGACATAGTGTACTATTTCTAACCTAACTTCATGGCATTGGAATTTCTTAGCTCACTCACTAAAAATTGTTGATTGTTTTTTTAGTTTTGATATATCTTTTGATGTTAAGAGTTACATTAGCAATGATTTTTTTTATTTGATATCTCATCATTTTGGCTATTTACTTTCATAAAACAATATTAATTGTCCATGAAAAACGTTGAGTTATTTTTGTTAATTTTTCTAAAAATAATTGTCTTCCATAAATAAATATTAATTTGTTGTTTTTTTGTTCAGCTATTCTATACTATATTTAGTGTGCTTTTTATACCCCATGCTTTGCATGGGTAACCTGCTACATATTAAGTGGGAGATAGGAGAAATATTTTGGACTAAATTGTCCCTAGATTTTTCTTGCATTTTCAAAGCGATTAACCACAATCAATCTGATGACTCCATGAAATTCATGACAACAGTTGATATAAAAAAATAATCACAATCAATCATGCACTTGCCTCGTGTCACTTGATGGTGTTTAACACATAGTAGTTCATTATTAGTGTTAATTCTAATACTTTTTTAATAAAAAGTTATATATACTCACAAGTCACCATATCAATATCTTAATGAGCGAAGTATCTTCAAAATTCTAAGAGATAACATATATGATCTTAAATTTATAAAATTATTTTTTTGATCTAATCATAGTATTTAAAGATAGCATAAATACGTGTGCGTGTGTATATATATGTAAAATATTCTTAACTCTTTTATGAATTTTTTAAATGTAAACATATAATGACCGTTCAATTACTGAGTCTAAAATTTTATGTACGCTGAATTATCGCTAAATGTTTTGACCATTTATTTCCCTAATTATTCTTGTCAAATAATAATATGTATTGTTTTGTCAAAACTAAATTAACTAACTATGGTTGAACTAAAAGACAAAAACTATACATTTTCGAGTTTTCATTCTTGTCAATGAATCTAAGAGGATATATCCGTTTTCATCTTAATTCTAAGATTGTAGATACAACCACCTATTGTGATACTATCAGAGCAAGAATGTGAGAAAATTTTAAAATTTTAGAAAATTTTAAGAATTATGCGTCAAAGTTTTTGTTACGAATATGTTACTATAAATTATTGAAAAAAAAATATAAGATTCGTGTTTATAAATTATTGTAAACTAACTCATGAATTGTTGGTATATAATTTGACCACTTAATATTTGATCAATTACTTGATCATGACTCTTTATAGAAAACTTTTGTTGTTGAAGACTTCTTAATAGATATAGAAAACTTTTATTGTTGAATGCTTGTAAATATCAATAATGAATTGAGTAATTGTAATTTTTTAATTGATTTTTGTAACTCCTATTATTATGTTTTGTAGAGTTTTTTAATTGTCTTCATTTTTGCAATATTATAAATCACTTTTTTATCATTGTTCCAATTTTTTTGGGATTCAATAGCCACTAATTTTGAAATAAAAATAGAATATATAAACTATATCGCAAAATTTTATCATTGAATAATTTATTTTTGTCTAAATGCACTTAGGAGGTGGTTTGACTTCTTTCAATTAATTTTCTATCTCTATTGTCTTGATTTTAGTACTCGAAATCCATTTTGTTTTAAAATACTTAGAGTTGAGATTTTATAGCTCTTACTCTCAAAATGAAAAACTTAAATTGTATAACTGTAACTGATAATTTATAATCCATTCGATTCTACAAATTACTTAAGTAATTAATTAAAATTTAAGAATTAGAATTAAAATGTAGAAAGACACAAATATAAAGTTAATATTAATTATATGACGTAAATCTTTTTAGTTACTTGAAAACTTTTTGTGGACCTAATATATAATATATATTGAAACATCTTTCTGGACACTTAAATAAAATAAATTTGACTTAATTAATCTCTAAATATACTTGTCAAATAAGATAATAAATGATATTGAACGGAGTTATTTGACTAATTCTTTGTTTAATAGATTCATGATTCCTCTATAAAATTCACTAATACATTATATTCAGTTAATGTATTTAATTTATTTTTTTTACATCATTACTTTGTCTCAATTTATTAAATCTATCTCAATAATTTATCTTAATTTATTATCATAAGGTTACTTTAAAAATGCTAATTTAGTTGGATAGAATTGTAAAAAAAAATCTAAAAATACACTTTTAGAAGTAGTGATTGTTGTCGTTGACTTTTCAATCACAAAACATACTTGGGTATAGAAGAGAATTATTGGCCAACGTCGATGCCGTTCGGAGTTTTTTCATTTTATAAAATACCATTAGATTTTATTTGTAAGTAAAAATAAAAGTGTAAAATGTGGCCGCCTTGAATTAATTTTATGCTTTATGAAGGGATAAAGAAGGAATGCATGATAGACAATGGGTATAGAACAACTCTAAGTTTGATTCCAAATTATCCATGTATGTAAGAGAGTTTTCTTTTTATCTTTTGTTTTTGAAACACTGCTAATAGTAATTATTACAATTACCATAAATTTGATTTTGTGACAGTTTTATGGTGAGTAATTTTGGTGATCAATGGTGAAATTAATTTTTTTATTAATGATGATACTTAAAATTAGTAATTACGTTATAACTATATGAAAATTGCATGATACTTGGATTAGTTTAGAAGAATTATTAGTCATAGTTTGTCAAATTGAAATCTAATTTAATATTGTTATTCATTGAAAATGATATATCATGAATTTTGATTATCGTATTAACTAACATGAAGACTTAACTTGATATGTTTAAACGTGAAGAAATTCATTCAATATTTTTATGAAAAAATTATAAATCAGTCCTCAAATTATGATATTATTATCATTTATAATCATAAACTATTATTTTCTTCGTCTATAACATTCCCGTTCTCATTTATTATCAAATATATTTTGTTATTCAAATATCTTTAACTTTAAAACAACGTAATTTTAAAATAATCTCTATCAATGCTATCGGACTTATATTTTTTTCAAGACACTGTTAAGTAAATCCAAGCCCGTGGGAAGCTCTCCATAACCTTCTTCTTCGTTGCTCCTTCATACGACCATACCCTTTCTCCGCAAGCAGCACGTGGGAAGCTCTCGATTTTCGTCTTCTTCAGCTCAGATCGAAGCAGGAATCTCAGATCAGCTTCGATTTCAGGTCTTTTCCTTTTTAGGCGTCTCCATTTCAGCAGCTCGTCCTCCATTTTCGCAAGGTAATTTCTCGAACCTCCAAATTGCAATTATAAAACTGAAATTGGACTCCTCAAAGGCTCAAGAAAGTTGGGAATTTGAAGGGTTCTATGTTTCCTTCATCAGATTGCAATGCAGCGACGACTTAGTGATACAATCCACTGTCTGTGCTGCGATTTCGATTGGTTACAAGAGGAAGAATGATGATTTTGATTTGGGTTCGGGAATTGGATGGGTTCCTGCTTTCTCTTCCTTTTGAATTGAATAGAGAGTGAGTTTCAAAGATGGAAGGATGTGCGAAAGACGAAGCTCTGAGTCCCTCTGTGTCTGTAAGGCCTCTGTTTTTTGAAGAAAAGAAAGAACAAAATAAATCTGTATTATTCATTCCAAGCACGTGGGAGATAATATTCTTAAAGAGAATATTCTTTCATCCTAATTTCATCTAATGACAAAAGGAGATCACGATTATCTACAATTTCTTAAAGAGGGTGTGAGAAAATGTAATTAACGATAACAATGTAATATAAAGAAAATGTATAAAATATAGAAAAAACTTAGATCGAGGCTTATAGACAGTGCAATGGGCTAAAACAGTAACGTGCTTGTAGATGATGCTCACAGTCTTGGGCGTCTGCATTTCGAATACAACAATCTGTTGAAGACAGTAATCAACACAACAATATTATCTCATTTGATGAATAAAAAGTGTCTGTGTTTCAAATATATGTAATTGATTAATAAAAATTTGTAACCCCAATAATGCCCACGAAAATGATTTAAATAGAAATTATTGTGACTGTCTAAATAGTCACAGACATTGAACTTGTGATTGTCCAGAACAGTCACAAGCAGCAATTGCAAAACTGTCTACATGGTACCTCTTGAAAGACAT
Source organism: Datisca glomerata (assembly GCA_003255025.1). Lineage (NCBI taxonomy): Eukaryota > Viridiplantae > Streptophyta > Magnoliopsida > Cucurbitales > Datiscaceae > Datisca > Datisca glomerata. Next base: position 177,229 of record QANY01008070.1, read on the forward strand.
CTCCATGTTAGACATCTCTTGAAGAGATCTAGAAAAAGAAAAAAAAAATAATAGTCTAGGCAAATCAAATCCCCAAGGCCACATCAAAGACCCGTAAATATATTTTATACAGATAGTGCTCACAGTCTTAGACGTCTGTTTTCATGATACAATTGTCTCTTGAAGGCAATAAGCAGCACAACAATATTATCTCATTTGATGAAGCATAAAGTGTTTGCGTTTCAGATATATGTTCTTGATGAATAAAAAATTTCTAATCCTAATAATGCCTACGAAAATGACTTATATAGAAATCATTGACTATCTAAATAGTCACAAAAATTGGATTTGTGACTACCCATAACAGTCACAGGCAGCAGTTGCAAAACTACTTACACGGTACCTCTTGAAAGACACCTCCATGTTAGAAATCTATTGAAGATAACTAGAAAAAGAAACAAAAAATAGAACAATCTAGGCAAATCAAGGCCTCAAGGCCCCATCAAAGACCCGTAAATATATTTATGCAATGGTGCTCACAGTATTGGATGTCTGTCTTCAGGATACAACGGTCTCTTAAAGGCAGTAAGCAGCACAACAATATTATTTTCCTTGACAAACCAGAAGTGTTAGTGTTTCAGATATATGCTCTTGATGAATAAAAAATTTCTAACCCCAATAATACCCACGAAAATGACTTATATAGAAATCATTGTGACTGTCTAAATAGTCACAAATGTTGGACTTGTAACTGTCCAAAACAGTTACAAGCAACAGTTGTAAAACTGCTTACGTGGTACCTCTTGAAAAGCATCTCCATGTTATACATCTCTTGAAGATATCTGAAAAAAAAAAGGAAAAAAAAGACAAATCAAACCCCCAAGGCCTCATCAAATGTCTTTAAATATATTTATGACAAGACTTGAGTTTGACCTCAAGGTTACACCCAAAAACTTTACTACCAAATTATTAACCAACATATATTCATTCATAACATAACAAATATAACAATGTCAGTGCAAGAGAATAATGGTGTTGTTTCCTTTTGTGTAAGTGATTTATTTTACGGATTGGTTTCTATGAGACTAATAAAAATCCCATATCTCTGTTTGTTGCTCAAAATTCCTTTCAACTTACCTTTCCTCCTTTTGGTAAAACAGCAAACTAATAGTTCAAATGATTGATTTGTATTTTTTTATTCTTTTGGAAATTATTTCTATCATTCTGAAATTCCTTATCATCATATAAATTAATGTGATAATAATCTCTCAATAAAATTTAGTAATCAATTTAAGAATCAATATCAATAACTTTTAAGATTTATTATAGCAATTGAATTCTTGGATTGGTTAACAAATTGTAATCCAATAATTAACTTGCCTCAGAAAATAAATTCAATAATTTTATTCTTTCAAAAAATTACACTCAAAATTTTTATTGCCATAACAAATAATGTGAAAATTGTTAACTGTTCTAATATGAAAACCAAACTATATTTTGCAATGTAATTCCATACTCATTCTCATGTGAACATTAATACTAAAATAATTCATTGATCGATTCAAGAATCAACTTCAATAATTTTGAAGGATTATTGATTGTTGAATTGTTAATAGTAAATCGGTTTTAACAAATTAGACTCAAATCATTTGTTGTGCGTAAACTAACTCAACAGTTTTATTCTTCAAAAAATATCATGTTCATAATTTTCATTGCATGACAATTAATATGAATTTGTCATGTAGGTTTTTTTATTATTGTTTAATATAAAATCCATGAGTTTTTAAAGTGTAACTCGATAGTCAGAACATTTTTGTGCTTAAAATTATAAGAATTTATAATTGTTGATTGCTAAACTAAAGCAAATGATACTCTGAAAATAAATTTTTTATTTTAGACAAAATGGTCCAAAGAATTTTTTCTAGGAATGCACACTTAGAAGTAGTATGATATGATAATTTTAAAAAGAATAATCATAATTTCATGTAACAAATCCATAAAAAAGAAAGAAAATAGATTAAGTGAAAATAAGAAAAAAGTGATCATAAGAAAATTACTGGAAATATAATTAGCATTTGACATAATCTAATGAATTTAGTTTCATAACCTTAATCAATTTAATCTAACAGATTGTCCATTGATTTCACAATTCAATCTCATAAGCTACATAAAAAATGATTTCATAATTGCATCTCATATATAATAGTCATACGGCTATTTTAGAATATTATTAGTAAGATAGGGATAAAATGATCTAAAAATATTTTTAAAAAATGCACACTTTTAGAAGTAGTATGAAATTTTGAAGGATTATTGATTGTTGAATTGGTAATAATAAATCGGTTTGAACGAATTAGACTCAAATCATTTGTTGCGTGTAAAACTAACTTCATAAATTTATTCTTCAAAAAATATCATGTTCATAATTTTCATTACTATGACAATTACTATGATTTTGTCATGTAGGTTTTGATTATTTTAATAATATAAAATCCAAGAATTTTGTAAGTGTAACTCAATATCCATTATCACTTGAACATTTTCGTGCTTATAATTATAAGAATTTAGATTTATTGATTGTTGAACTGAACAAATGGTATTCTGAAAATAATATTTTTCAATTTAGACAAGTGGACCGGAGATTTTTTTCTAAGAATGCACACTTAGAAGTAGTATGATATGATAATTTTAAAAAGAACAATTATAATTTCATGTAACAGTTCCATAAAAAAGAAAGAAAATAGATTAAGTTAAAATACGAAAAAATTGATCATAAGAAAATTTCACAATCTAATCAATTTAATCTAACCGATTGTCTATTGATTTCACAATTCAATCTCAGAAAATACAAAATAAATGATTTCATAATTCCATCTCATAGGGATAAAATGGTCTAAAAATATCTTTCAAAGATGCACACTTTTAGAGGTGGTGTGATATGATTGTTATTGATAACAGGAATTAGTAGATGCACAATGACGTATATTCTAGCGAGGGTGACACTTTCGCAGTATTCCCATCATCTAACATATCATAACGTAATATAAAAATAAAATAAAAGAATCAACAATGATTATAAGAAATGAAATCAAGGTTGTCAGAATCATGATCTTACCTAGGATCGTGGAGATATTTTATGAATTAAATCGTGGGATAAAATTATGGATCATAAGATCCTACTATATACTAGTAATATTATGAAAAAACATAATTTACCAAACTACATATTAATTTTTTTAATATAATTAATTTATCAAAGGTAAATTTCACTATTTTACTAAGTGTAATTTAAATAAACTAGGTCAATGCTACATGCATTACACATATCATTTTTCTTAGTATCAATGTCATTCATGAATAATAGTCTGTATGTTTATAATATAATCCTAATCAAATACGAAAAAATAGATAAAAAAACATCTTACTGTATGAACATTTTTTATATACATATTTTTTGTCTAACTTATTCTTTTAATCATCTTTAGTATACAAAAATTGGTTTAAACTAAACCTAGATAAATATATGAACCCGTTAGAAACGCATGAATGAAATAATTATTACATGAATGAATATTATATTTCAAAAGCCTTCCATTACATTTTAAAAGTCACATTTCAAAAATCATATTTCAATAGTTGTTTTCCAATTCACATTTCAAAACTCACTTTCCAATTGATACATTTAGACACATCTTTATTTGATGAGCAAATAGAAATAAGCCAAGTGTACTTTTTAAGGGCAACTGTGGATTTTTAAAAATAAAGATGGATAGAACTGTCCAAAAATAATTGATTCCACACTTTCACCTTTTAATAGATTATAGATGAATAACAACTTAAAAATTGAACAGATTAAATGAACTATATATATTTTTTTAGAAATACCTTAGATAGTAAGATCTTATCAATACAAGACAAAAAAAATATAAAATGATCATAAGATTCTAATAATTTAAGATTTTACTTATAAATCGGATCATGTGGATTAGACATGATCATAAAATCGTAAGATCCTACGATCTGAATCGAGAGTTTAACAAGCGTGAATGAAGAATAACTATAAGAGACTCTTGGATGCTAGACAATATACTACCTAGTTAATATTACTGCGAGGAGGGTTAGGCTTATGGTCTCAGTAGCTCTTGCTTCGTTCAAGGTCCTGAACGATGGCATGTTAGTATCTTAACTATTCAAAATAAATTGATGATTTAGATCATGAGTCTAACCCTATCTTTTTTTATAATCAGTCTAACTCTATCTTTTTTTGAGACCATATCTTAACTATTTAAAATAAACTATTTAAATCATGTTAACTGTGAAATATATTTTTATTGTTCTTTGAACTTTATTAAATCTCAATCCATGTCACTATTCATGAGTCATTATTTGGACTCAAAAACACCAACATGCACGGTGAATCTACAAAAGATTTTCTCTAAAGTTTGGTTTTATTAATAGCTACCCAATATGTAAAGAAAAACAAGAAAGAATAGATTGGTTTGAACATTTGAAAAGTTATAGACATCTCGTGGAAGAAAATGTTGGTCTTTACGTATAATTAATTATATATAAATGTTATCCCACTCTTTCTTTCTTTTTTTACATTTTTTTAATTCGATTTGGTCAAATCAGTCTTTGGGGTAAGGTTTTCTTTTGACTTGAAATCAAATTATACGTTTTCTCGGAAAGGATTGAGATAAGAGAAAAAAAAATAAAAAAAGGAAAAAAAGGAAAAGATGTCGGGTGGATGGATGGACTTGATATTTGACCAATGCTAGTTTGGTTTTGACCCAAAGTAATTCATGCATGCAGTCACATTAACATTTTCCACATTCCTTAAGCAAAGATGACCATAGATATTTATTTTCAACTACTATTTATTATTCAACATTCGATTATTCTTCATCTAATATCAGACCATTACGGTAGATAAATCCTTAAAAATAGAGAGATTCATCTTGAATTGTTGAATGATAATTAATTAAACATTTTTAAATGATATTATATGAATATATGAAAAATGTTTTTCACCCCAGTTTATGCTAACACAATTTTTTCCATATATTATCTTTGTTCTATGTAATTATGCACTAACTTTCTAACCTATCTATTTTACGAAATAAAAACAATATATATAATCTGAAAACATAATAATGATTTTTTGTCACAAAATTAATAAAAACAATTTCATTTTTCTCATAATAATGAAATTGAAATTAATAATAATTTATTCATAACCATGTATGAGTGAGCATTGATTCAAAATGGTAAGCTTTACACAAGTACTAATATCCAATTTTAGATAACAAATGAAATCACTCTATTTTCTTCTTAAGAAAAAAGAAAGTTCTTTTGTTAAGTAAAAGAAAATTTCACAACTTGAGTTTTGAATAGATATTATTTCAGAAAAATACAGAAAAATAAGTTTTAAGGGTGTGGTTAAGTAAAATATCGTTAATTTTTTTATTTATAAAAATGTCAAAACTTCTAAATTACACACGAAATCATTGCTGATTAGTTACTTTTATTCACACTGACACCAAGTATTTTTTCAACTGTTTTTACTAATTTTAAATTGCCCCGATATATACTTAACTTTCTCTTTCTAACCGAGCATTCACATAATTCTCTCATAATATTTTCACTTATAAGTCCTTTTGCTTCAAGTTTATTACATCAAGTGAATTGTTAAATAGTTCTAAACAAACATGATATTACATCGAAACCAGATAAGTTGAACTATATCTATCAAATAAGGAGAAAATATAAATGCCATAACATCATAAAATACAACAAAAATAAAACCGTCGAATAATAAATAATAAAACTAAAATAAGTGGTTGAATTGTTGTTTGTATGACTCAAGTCATGACTCACTAGTTATTGATATTTCACATACACTCATACAGAGATTATCGCGTTAGAGAATCTCAACAGAAAGTTATGTTTAATAAATACGACATATTTATTTAGATATTTAGATTTGTTGAACACACTAAATGTTAAAAAATTATTATTTTTGTTATTCTATCTATTTTTTTAATATTTAACTGAATCGACTACTATTCAATAAAACAGGAGCCCGTCATGATGTCACAAAATCCCAGTTTTACACATTTCAAGGAAACTCACCTCCACAGTTAAAGCTTACTTTCTTTGACCACTCATTCTATGTTAAATTTCTACCCTCTTTCTGCGTTAAATTTCTAATGTTTTTATATTTGGGTATTTAATAATCTTTATAATACATTATTTAAACACAATCTGAATTCTGAAACGCAGTATCTTCGAAGTTTTCAAGCTTTGAATTTGTCAAAAACCTCGTGGCTTTGAACCAAAAGAAAAATTAAATCTAAAACATTGAATTAAAATTCCAATTTCCCAATTCAATAAAGTGTTTTCAATCCACTTCTTGGGTATGAGAATTCAAACTCTGCTTGTGTGGAATTTATGTCCAATTTTTCCATGGAAAATTTGTTTCTCTGCAGAGTATAAATAAAGAAGCAAACCAACTGTCACACTCATATTCATCTTCTTCCTCCTCCTCCTGTTCAATTCAGAAAGAAGGCAATCTAAAATCAAACCAAGGGTAACTTAGATTTTAATTGATCAGTTCATCTTCTTATGTTATTTGTTTTAAAAAAATCTTTATTGTATTTTTTTTTCAAATTTGAGTTTTTGATCAATACCCATTTAAAAATTCTGCCTCTTTCGTTCTTGTTTGATCAAATCTATCTGGGTTTTTCGAAATTTGAATTTTTGACAAAACCCATCAAAGATATTGCCTCATTCTTCTCTGTTTCTCAGCCAATTTTCTCCATAAAGTTCTTATTTTTATAATTAATTGTAATTGATTTTTTTTATTCTTTGAGCAGGGGGAAGAAATAGCTAGTTTTCTCCAGAGAAGTTAAAGATTGTGTGAATTAAATAGAAAAAAATAATGGGTTTATCTCTATCATTACTTGTATCAACATTGAAAGAAATTGTGAAACAGAAATGCTATGTTTTATCCCATTACACCATGGATAAATCATCAGTCATCTTGAGAACACAAAGCTTCAAGAAAAAAACATCAGAATCAATGAGAAAGTCAAATATTGGTTCAATTTCCTTCAAGAAAATGAACTCCAACAAGAAGACAAACGGCTTGAAAGGGATTAAGCCAGAAAAGGTGATTCTTGAGCCATGTCTTTCGTTCAAGACTCTTGTTATTGAAGACAGAGAAAGGATTGGAGTTTCCAATGGGGAATTAGATGAAGTGAAAAGGAAGGAAAATAGTGCAATTGATTTGCCTGAACCGTTTATATTTGTTTCACCAAGGCCTGTTAGTGAGCTTGAAGCTGCTGCTGTGAAGGTTCAGAAGGTGTATAAGAGTTATAGAACAAGAAGAAATCTTGCTGATTGTGCTGTTGTTGTTGAAGAACTCTGGTAATAATTACTCCTCTTTTCCATCTCTTCTTTCTTCTAATTCTTTTATTTTTTTCATTTTTATTTATAGTTTTTTCTACCGCACCCATCACTGGATCGATCTACTATTTAGACCACATCATGTAAGACCTGTAAAAGAATGATTTAAGGGTTACCTCTCTGAGACCAAAATGTGACACTTGGTTTAAAATGTCGATGATTGCAAAACAGTTAAAATGCAGTGCATGATGTTTTTCTAATTTTCTTCTTTTTTTTTTGCTTTTTATTTTATATTTTATGATTTTGGGTTTAATTAGATTGCTTCGTTAATGTAATGTAGGTGGAAAGCATTGGATTTTGCCGCCCTAAAACGGAGTTCTGTATCATTCTTCAATGTCGAAAAACCCGAAACAGCCATCTCTAGGTGGGCAAGAGCTAGAACTAGAGCCGCCAAGGTACTTAAAGTGGAAAAAGCCTCACATCTGACTTGACCATAAGCAAAATAGTCATGAGTTCGGAGCATAATTTTCGTAATTTCTCTTAAAATTTATTCTTTTAAAAAAATTAATAATTAATTTTTAATAAAAAAAATCCAAACATGGATAAGTTTTCAACAATAATTAGGTATAAGGTATCCACTTACGTCATATTGGTTTGGCCTATTGATCAATTTTGAATTGGAAATAACTGAGTTCATTTCTCACTTGTAGGTGGGAAAGGGTTTGTCCAAAGATGAAAAGGCTCAAAAACTGGCCCTTCAGCATTGGCTTGAGGCTGTAAGTACAGTTAAAAAATATATCAAATGACAGTTAAAATCATCTTTTGATTAATTTCTTAGGCATACTATTTAATGGTATGGTTGTATACTAATTTTATGTATATTTTTTTCTCGTGCAGATTGATCCACGACATCGTTACGGTCACAATTTACACTTTTACTATGATATTTGGTTCGAAAGTGAAAGCACTCAGCCTTTCTTTTACTGGTAAGAACTTCTTTGTACATAATGATTGCCCATTTTACTCTGTTTGGTTGCTGAGAAAATTATGAAGTGAAATCTTGTTCACTTGCACCCTTAATTTGGAGATACTTAGAATAGAGAGCATGCAATGCAAAAGAAATACATTATATTCCAAAATTTTACGTCTCTTTCCTTGATTTTCTTTCTCACCTACCAAACATGAGTATTGTGGACCAACCTGTCTTTTGTCAACCTATGTAAAAGTAAATGTTGCTTTTTTGATAGGTTGGACGTTGGAGATGGAAAAGAAGTAAATCTTGAGAAATGTCCAAGGGCCACTTTGCAACGTCAATGCATCAAATATCTAGGACCAGTAAGTATATTTTTACTTGATAAGAATCATCAGCAGCAACTGTAGATGAGAAGTTTAATGCAAGCCGTCCAATCAGATACTTAAAAAATTGTCTTTACCCTTAGCAGTTGGGATCTGAATCATACATATCTGATTATGATTGAACGGTCTAGAAGGGTCGGACTGCCCTTCTGTCTTTGGACTTCTAACAGCAGAAAATATCATTCCCTTTTCAATGAAGCATGGAAATGTAGCTTATGCATTGTTTTGATGGTGTTAATTTTGCAGAAAGAAAGAGAAGCATATGAAGTGGTGGTGGAGAATGGGAAGTTAGTATATAAGCAAAGTGGGATTTATGTGCAAACAGAGGAAGGATCAAAGTGGATATTTGTACTAAGTACAAGTAGAGCATTGTATGTTGGTCAGAAAAAGAAGGGCATTTTTCAACATTCAAGCTTCCTTTCTGGTGGGGCTACCACTGCTGCTGGTAGATTAGTTGCCAATCATGGTATTCTTGAGGTACCAAATATTTTTTATTTTGTTTTGGAATTTGTATTTTTGATAATGGAAATTAATTTTTAATTTGTTTATTATGGTACGAAAAGATAATTCTAATTTTATTTTCTTACTTTTTTTATAGGCAATTTGGCCATACAGTGGTCATTATCACCCTACTGAAGAGAATTTCAGAGAGTTCATTAGCTTCCTTACGGAAAACCATGTTGATCTTACTAACGTTAAGGTACGTCTCCTATGAGATTATTTGATAGGGGTGAAATCGAACCGAACTGAAAATGATCAGTTTGGTCGTTTCTTTATGCGTATTCAGTTCAGTTCGATTTGAAAAAATGAGAGAATCGAAGTTTCGGTTTGAAATTTTGGTGGTTTTCAAATCGAACCGAAACAAAACTTTGATTTTATATTATTTTTTTCAATAATATCATTTAAAATTTATTTTTTTAATTAATAATACTGAATCGAAGAACTAAACCGAACCAAAACTCACGATTTAGTTCGGTTCTTTTGACATGAACGGATCGGTTCGATTTTATTGCCGAACCGAAGTTTCAGTTCAATTCAAATTTTCACCCAAAAACTAATCGAATCGAACCGTTAACACTCTGATCATTTCATTAACTACATCTCAAACATCTATATCAATATAAAATAAATCATTGAGCTTTTAAATTTTTTTAATTTATATATTTTTCCTTTTTCCAGAGGTATGCAATTGATGATGATACACCCATTAAGATCATCGATGAGGAACCAGAATCAGAACAAGTGGTGGGTTCCACTAAATCTATACCGTCCGATCAGACGAACATCACTGAAGCAATTAAAACAGCCGAGGAGAACACAATCACAACCGTTCATCAACAACAAGAACAAAACAAGGTTGATAAATCTGACGTGGAGGCACCAGTTTATAACCTGGCCAACCGCTTATCGTGTAAGTGGAGCACTGGAGCAGGGCCGCGTATTGGATGCGTGCGGGACTACCCTGCAGAACTACAGTTTAGAGCACTGGAACATGTTAACCTATCGCCAAGAGTTATTAATGGGCCGATGATGAACTATGGCCCAATTCCTTCACCAAGGCCCAGCCCGAAAGTTCGTCTCTCTCCTCGGCTTGCTTATATGGGCCTTCCAAGCCCAAGAACCCCAATTCCCACGGCTTGCTAAACCAATATCCACCGTAATAATTGACACGGATTATCCAACTGATAATCAGATGTCTCTTTAACGCAGGGGTCAATTCCTTTTACTACCGTTTGCAGAAAAGGAAAGAAAAAACGATCCCCTTGAGTTGCTAATTAGAAGATTTTTTACATATTTAATTTAATTTTGGTGACTGACTTGTTTTTTTTAGATGGTCTCATTGAGCCTAATTAAGCTATTTGTATTGTTGGTTTAGTTTTCTTTTATTATTCTTTGATGTAAACAAAAAAACTCAAATATCAACCTCAATTTTATTCTTTGTTTTGAGAGAATGTCTTTTAGTTTGAAAGTGGAGTTTCATAGCTACATGGAAAAACTAAACTAATTGGCCTACGCAAAAGACATCCATTTTATTTCTTCACGAAAGGTGCTCAAAACTATTGTTTATTTGTAGTGCATGATGGGTTTGAAAATTAAACCTAATTAAACATACTATATACCATAAATCATAAGATCGGGAAGTTTCTATGAAATTTATCAAACTTTAATCTTTGATTTCAATGAAAAAATGATATGGAGAACTTGATTGCGGAAGACTTACCTGGTTACTTGGATAATTGAATGATAAAGTGATGGATTAGATCTTCCAAATTGACACAAGTTATACAGTTCTTCTTCAAAATTCTCTCTTAAGAAATAGAGATAACGGTTCAAAGAAAGCTGGTTTGCTTGTGTAATTTGGAGACCATAACCTTTTAAATAACTAAGCAGTTAATAACTATTGATATTTTTAATTTGGGCCTTCAACAAATTAAAATATTAATTCTGGTATCTACACATTAATTTTATGACAATTATACTCATAAGCCTTAAATTTTTTAATTATATCATTTTAATTAAGTTTATTTAAAGATAACACAACATATTTAATTTTACATGTGTGGCCTCACATGTTATATTTTTTTAACAATCTCACAATGGGCCACATATGTAATCTTATAAATGTGTTTATAACTTTATGAACTCCAAAAATTTACTATCTAAAAAACAAGGTATATCCAAAATAATCTCGTCCAATGACTATATTTACATAAGATCAAAGTGGTTTTCGTTACCTTTATTGTAACTAAACCCATAAATAGTCACATATACCAATACAATCAAACGACATAGATCAATCATAGATTCGTAGCATGAAAAATTACATGCAATGTGCTCTATACATGTCTATTTCTAACTAGTCTTACTTTACTTTAGTGTGGTTGACAACAACATTATGTCACATAGTGGAATGAATTGAATAACTTTATTTTTTATCAGATAATATCAAATACATAAATTTTCATACACTACAATATAAAACAATAAACAAACTCCCACTAAAAATCATGATATCCTTAGTGAGCAGATTCGCTATCATGGAGTTTGTCCTAATATGCTCTATAGACATCTCACCACTATGTACCGTTTTTTTACAACCACTAACTTAATCTCAATATGCTTTGACTTAGATGAGCTTCAGTTATTGTTGGAATATAAAACTATTGATTTATTGTCACAATATAACTTTAGTGGTCTTTCAATGTTCTCAACAATGTGTAGCTCAGTAATAAAGTTTCACAGCCATATCCTATAATTGGATGCCTCATAATATGCTACAAATTACGCTTCCATGGTGGAGGAAGCTACGAGTGTCTGTTTTGTACTCTTATGAGAAATGGCTCCACCAACTAACAAGTAAATGTAGTCTGAAGTGGATCTTTTGTTGTCTTGACATCTAGTAAAATCAGAGTCGAAATACTCAATGACCTCTAACTGATCTGACCCCATATACATGAGAGTAAATTTTGCGTTCTCTGTAAATATCTCATAACCCGTTTAGCTACTTTCCAATGATCCATCTCAGGGTTACTAAAATATCAGACTTGAGTATACGTTAAACTCCCCACAAAAGATGCGTATGGAAACTTCTGTATTTCTTTAGTTTCAAGCTATTCTTAGGGCACTGATTGAGACAAACCTGTCTCTTTTAGCGACATAGGTGTCACCTAGTTTACAATACTGCATGTCAAACACTTTAAGCACTATTTCTATATAGCTCTTTTGTGATAATCCAAGAATACCCCAAGAACGATCCTGATGTATCTGGATGCCTAAAAAAAGAAGCTTCACCAAGATCTTTTATTTCAAAATTCTTAGAAATAAATCCCTTGGTCTCGTGCAACATACCTAAATTATAACTGGCGAGCAATATATCATCAACATACAAAACAAGGAATACTAACTTACTCCAACTGGACTTGTGATACACAAAATCATTAACAATATTTGCCTTAAAACCAAATGAGACGATTATCTGATGATATTTGTGGTACCATTGACGGGAAGTTTGTTTGTGCCTATATATGGATTTCTTTAGTTTGTAAATCATGCTCTCTGGATCTCCGATCATAAAGTTTTCTGTTTGCACCACGTAAATTATTTCATCAATATCTCTATTAAAAAAACGCAGTTTCCATATCCACCTGATGCAGCTCACAATCAAAATGTGCAATAAGCACCATAATTATTCTAAAAGAGTATGATACGAACCCACTAGGCAACCTGCCCTACGAACCCAATAATAATGATGGTTCAATAACCCTAAGATCGATTTCAAACCAAGAAGGATAAAAGCTTGACTCAATTCCAACTTGTTGAAGAGAACCAAAGCTATTCAAAGACGCCACAATCCGGGATGGAAGAACGGATTGATAAGGTGGGGTATGTCGAAGACGCCACAATCCGAGATGGATGAACAAATTGATAAGTCGGGATGAACGCCACAAATAAAAATCTGATAAGTTCAAATAGTTCAAAAAGAACTAGAGAGAATTTCTCTAAAGTTTATTATCAATAATCTCTCCTTTTTACAGAAGATAGACTCTCTTTATATAGAGGCTTGTTCCAGCACATAATATTAAAAGACATCTAATTTTAGTCTAATTACTAATTAAGATAAACCTTATAAAAACTCTAAAAATAAAATTGAAATTACATTTGAAATATTAAAGACACCTAATTTTAATCTAAATACTAATTAATCCTTACAAATGCTTTGATGACATGGATAAAGTCTTGATTATCATTTGGACTCATATTTGCATTCAAATTTCCAGAAACAACCCAAACTCCTTGATTAAGGTTTTCTTTGCGTTTATGTGATCTCGCCCTTGTAATTGGTTCGTTTGAAATGTTTAATTGGCTCCTTTAGGTTTGCTTCATGGTTCTTATCATTCCCTCACACCTCAAAAGGATTCGTCCTCGAATTTTCACTTCAAACGGACCATCTCCTTTAGGATGTAGCATAGCTGAAAAAATTCTTCATCATGTCTTTACACTCAAAAGAACTTTGTTGCAACTCCAGATTTTTTTCTATCTTGTTTTGTTTTCTTTAAGATATTCAAGTGCCAAAACGATTGAAATTCAAATTCAAATTATAGATAAGAGTAAGAGAAAGATAACATAATAGGATAAGGATAACAGAAAGATAAGGATAAACAAAGAAAATTCAAATTTAAGAGAAGGATAACGATAGAAATTTAAATTCAAAAGACATAGATAAGATATTGAGAAGATACTGATAAGGTATCGAGAAGATACTGATAAGATAAACATAATCAAAAGATAGATATAAAATATTAAGAAGATTTGAGAAGATAATGATTTGAGTAAGAGAAAGATAAGGCTTTACTCAAAAGGAAAGCATTGATTTTAAAGAGACTTTCTAATGTTTCAACGAAATACAATGATGAGAACCATGAAGCAAACCCAAAGGAGCCAATTACACATTTCAAACGGAAAAGTGAATGCAAATATGAGTCTAATGATTCTGGAAAAGTGAATGCAAATATGAGTCTAATGATAATCAAGGCTGTGTCCATGTCAATAAAGTATTTATAAGGGTTAATTAGCAATTAGATTAAAATTAGGTGTATTTTATATTTCAAATGTAATTTTAGTTTTATTTTTAGAGTTTTTATAGGGTTTATCTTAATTAGAAATTAGACTAAAATTAGATGTATTTTAATATTATATGCTAGAACAAACTTCTATATAAAGAGGGTTTGTTTTTTTTTTTTTGTAAAAAGGAGAGATTATTGATAATCAAATTTAGAGAAATTCTCTCTAGTTATTTTTGAACTATTTGAACTTATCAGATTATTATCTATGGCATTCACTCTGACTTATCAATTTGTTCATAGATCTCGTATTGTGGCATCTTCGACATACCTCGACTTATCAATCTATTCATCCATCCCGAATTGTGGCGTTTTTGACATACCCCGACGTATTAATCCGTTCTTCCATCCTGGATTGTGGCGTCTACAAATAGCTTTGGTTCTCTTCAACAAGTTTGAATTCGGTCAAGATTTTATCAATTTTAGTTTGAAATTGATCTTAGGGTTCTTTAATCATCATTGTTATCGAGTTTCTAAGGTAGGTCGCCTAATGGGTTCGTATAATTTGGTATCACAGAGTTGGCTCGTCAAATCAGGTTTCCTTTTGATCATTCAGTTCGTGATTCTTTTTAATCATTGGGTCGGGGGTCCTTTCCATTATACATTCGGTTCTTGATTCTCTATAATCAATGAGTTAGGGTTTTCTTGAGTAAGTAGTCCAATATATTGTTGTTGGGTTTCGAGGCAGGTCACTTGAGGTTCGCATCATTTAGTATCTAGGTTGCTCTTTGATTTCTAGAAATTGATTATTTATCCACGTCACCTTATCTTTTTTTTTTTGTGTTTTATTGATCATAGCTTATCTGAATTCTTCCATTTTGCTTCATTGTTTTAGATCCAAATATGATTTTTTCAGATTTTTTGGTGGTTTTTAAAAAGGTCATAACTTTTGATCAAGGAGTCGAAACATCTATTATTGTATATAAAAAAAAACTAATTTTCGAGCCCTATAATATGTATGTGGACATTGAAGCCAAATTCCTTCAATTTCATCAGTTTCGCAGTTCATTAAGTTTTCTGCGTTGTTTCTACAAAAAAAAATCGAATTTGAATTTGAATTTGCATCGTTTTAGCAGTAACTCATCACATCTTATCGTAACCTCTCCTATCTTATCTTATTCCATTGTTCATCATCCTTATCTTTACTTTGAATTTTCATCATTTTAGCAAAATCTTATTCCATCGTTATCCTATCTTAAATTTGAATTTGAATTTTCATCGTTATCCTTATCTTAAATTTAAATTTGAATATTCATCATTAGTTTTATCTCTAATTTGAATTTGAATTTAAATTTCCATCATTATCCTTATCTTAAATTTGAATTTGAATTCCCAACCGTTTTTTTTTAATTTGAATTTGTGCAACAAATTTCTTTTGAGTTACAAAGACATGATGAAAGAAAGATTTCTAACTAAGTTACATCCCAAAAAGAGACGGTCTATTTCAAGTGAAGATTCGAGAACGAATCTTTTTGAGGAGTGGGTGAATGATGAGAACCACAAAACAAAGTAAAAGGAGACAATTACACATTCAAAATGAGTCAATTGCAAGGGAAAGATCTCATAAATTCAAAGAAAATGGCTAATCAAGGAGTTTTGAGTTGTTTCCAAAAAAATTCATACGAATACGAGTATAAATGATAATCAAGGTTTTATCTATGTCATCAAAACAATCGTAGAGATTAATTAAAAATTAGATTAAAATTAAATGTCTTTTAATATTACGTGCCGGAACAAACATTGAAACCAAAGAGTACATGTGTAAAAATATATAGTTGAAATGGTGCTAACTATCAAACGGTTACTTATCGTGAAGAGTTACAGTATCAAAATGTGGAGATATATATTGAAGAGTTACAATGCCAAAGAGATATGTGAGGAGGTTTTATAAGTAGACTCATCATGAAACTTCTCTCTATATACACTGTAGAGTATTATTTAGATAAATTAAATTGATTAGTTAATAATAATTATGAAAAATGAAAATAATAATTATTATTATTATTACATTATTAAAATTAGGTTCATTAGTACTGTAGATGACTTAAAGAGATATGTATTCATTACAATTAGAATGAATGATATGTGTGATGTATATTAGGCTCCTCAAAGAGAAAGTTTTAGAAAAAAATATGCTAACTTTTCATACAACTTTCTTGATCAGTCTAGAATTGTTATGAGGCTTAACAACACAACTGGACCAACTAATTTGATCTAAATCCTATGTATTAGAAGTGAGGATTAGAAGGGAAAAGTGAAGATGATGGCAAATATATAAAAATGACACCAGAATTTCTATATGTGGTCAATTAACATTTTCAGTTATCAAATGATTTTATGATATATGAATATGCATGTATATAAACAAAGAGATCTAACATTTTATATGTAATTGTAAGCATGTAAAGAAAGCCTGGTCTTTTGTCTTTTACATATAGTTTCTTCTGCATAGTTTCTCAATGTTTGTAGTCTTTCTATTCTCATGTAGGTTTGAAGATATAACAGCCTTACAAACATCATTAAGAATTTTGTGAAGTTAACATTAAAATGAAATTGGTTTAACACAGATGATTTAAGTCCACACACCCACCAGATGATTGTGGACTTGACAATCCTCATTTAATTGATAACTTAATCACAAAAATTAAATATAATATATGGAAAATATAATACTTTATGAGATTGAAGCTGCAATATTTGAGCTATTAAAGCCAATTGAGAAGATTAATCTCAAGCGCTGAGTAAGTAAGCAAGATTATGAAGCCAATGCAATGCATCAGAAAAATAGTAAATAATAGAACATCAGTAAAGGAAACTTATTGACTGCAAATGGAATTAACAGGCATCTCAACTAAATTCCCCATTAAAAGAACCCCCTTACAAACAAAAATAGCAGCAAAGAGTTGAATCTGCAAATCGTCTTGACATCAATTAGCATCTTTCTTCAGAGTTTTGGTTTGGACAAGATCGACAGTAAAACGATGCTTAAGAATATGGATGAACGGCATCAACTATCGATCAAATGAAGTCAAACTCGAAAATGTCATTACTTAACGAGGCCACTCGATGAAATAATTATCGACACAACAACATGAAGATGTCAATATATTTGAAACAATCCTTTTCTTCTCAGAAGCAGAAGAGGAAACGCCGATAATCTCCATATGTCTACTCTATTTGATGGCTCCGCATATCCATTAAAACTTCAAACAAGCCTTACGAAGACCTCAGATCAATTTAAGGGAGAAAATATGGAATCCATATCAGGAACAATCTTCTACAAGATTTACAAATACCAAATCGTCCTGATTCTCTACAATGTGCTCACTGAGTTAGTAAAGACAGTAAATTTAAAATAATGTGCTAAGCCATTCAAGAGGAGAACCCAACAGATTAAATATCAACATCCATCGAACCACTATTGGTCATATTTTATCTCAGATTGAGAGATTGAGGAAGCCATATAAGGATTTTGCTAGGCGTGTTCATATGGCATCTAAGCTAAGTAAATTTATGCACGGGTGGGATGAATATAAGATGCATTAGGCTGTTTGAAAATTTATGCACCGGTGGCGCTTTCTGGTAAGCAAGCCGCCAGCATTCATCCTGAGCCAGGATCGAATGCTACATGAGATTCATAGTTGCATTACGTATAGCAATATCTCTTCAACCAAAAAAGCCACAGGGGAGACAGACTTGAAAGACAAATAAATCCCCCCCCCCCCCCCC